>PVJX010010817.1:0-55668 GCA_004027295.1 Dolichotis patagonum | reverse complement strand
CAAAAACATTACGAGAATGCTCACAAGGTCGTAATTGATTAGTAAGATGTTTCTCAGATGAAAAATTTTTGGAGTAATCTACACAAAGTAAAAGTGAAACCAAGTTACTGACAATATGCTACCAGTGAAGGGAATCGTCATCCAGGATAATGGGACACACACTGTGGTAAATACTTCCAATATGGTACTTTGTTCTTAATTGGAAATATTCAGGGAATACGAGCAATACATCTGTCACATATGTGATTCACCATAACAGAGTTTGATAAAAGAATCAATTTTAAGATAAAAAAGATGCAAAAATCGGCATATGGATATGTAAACCTGTGATTCTACCACACTGCTTGGAAGTTGTTGAGATTTCCTCTTAAACTGTGGCCAAGCATGTCAGTGCCAGCAAGTGGGACTAGCTGCCCGACAAATCACACACCTGCAGGGAAGGACAAGTAGCATGGAAAAGGCCAAAGCTGCAGGGCGAGTATGAGCCAGCAGTTGATGAGTGAGGTGAACGTGTTCTGTGCTTCTGTGCACACTCAGAGGAGAAACAGGTGTACAGGGCCAGCATTTATTTCAGAGGTCTTGGAGCAAACTCTAGGAACACAGCGGTTCACTGATAGTGTCCTGGAGTGGAATGAGGGAAGAGCAATCCAGTGATAGTAGGCTTTCAGTAGCTGGGAAACAGAATAGGGGAAATTTTGGTGAGAGACAGGAGCTCTAAGCACCCAGACTCTGCACAGTGACCACCAAAAGCCAGTCTTAGCCCTAACTACAAAGGACTGAAAGTGTCCTCCTGGCCTGTGTGGCTTTGGCCCAGTGGCAAAAGCAGGCTAGCGGCCTTGTCCTGCGGCATGACAAGGGCTCTCCTCACACTCAAAGATCAGTGTGTAAGAGAAGTGGTACAGAACAGAAACCTGCGCCAGAGATAGAAGGAGCCAACTGAACAGAGATCTTGGAGCAACCCTGAATTTTGCTACGGAGGGCACTGCAGCAACTGGGAGAGCACTGTACAAACACCAAAGGAAAAACGGACATCTAGAACATTGTCTCAGTGCCTAAGTCGAGAGGCCAAGATTGCCATACCCCAGCACAAATTCCTCTGCACATTGGGCAGGATTACATTGCACATTTCTTGAATCTGATTTGGGCAGTACCACAGAACTGTGAACACCAGAAGAATTTTATTCTTTTTTCTTTTACTTTGTTTGCTTGACTGTTTTTTTTTTTTTTTTCATGTGTGGTTTTCTTTGTCTGATTTCTTTTGCTTTTCTTTTTTTCTATATGGTATTTGCATTGCTTCTTCTCTTTCTAGTTCACTTTAATATTCTTTTTCTTTCTCTGGCATTCTTTTTCTCCTATGTTCTCATTTCCCAAAACTTGAGTGATTGTCCTTTGCTCTCCAGTCTTGCTTCTACACTATTTGTCCTCACTCATCTCTCCTTATTGTCCCTTATCCTTCTTAAATCACTGTTCCAAGGGCAAAATCACTCTACTAAGCAAAAAAATCACTGCATAACAGTTCATGGTATATGTTGGATTTTGTCACATAATTATAAAACTTGCTTTTAAGGTTAAAAATATCAGATTAATAGTTATTAATAATAGTAATAATAATAATCTGATATAAAATATCAGATTAATAGTTATTAATAGTTTGTAAGTAATTCAATGTTCTTATTATTGATGGTTGTAGTAATTTAGCCAGGATTTTTTATCTTTTGTAGTCAGGTTTTCTCTCTTATATGAGAACTCTAGAGTATCTGCAGTCATAATCATCACCATAATCCAGTACTAAAGGATTGGATGCTAAGCCAAATAGATAGCAGCCTCTTATCCTTAATAAATAGGCAAGATAACTTCTTTGGATAAATCTAAAGACCAAGAACCCTAGGAACAGACATTTCCTAGAAAAGCATCAATATTACTGATACAGCTATCTACAATAAGAATCGCACAAGTGTCAACACAAAAAATACATTTAAAAATATAAAATACAAAATGAGAAGACACAGAAGTAAAATGCAACCCAAGATATTCAACTCCTACTGGAGAAGTTTAAAGCAGAATGAGATAGAAATTGGAGGCCGCTCACTGGAACTTAGTGAAATGATGGAAGCAGAAGTGGAAAGAACAAATAGATGGGGCTATGGAAGAAATAATCTCTTAGGTAAAAAAAGAAATGATGGTCAAAATGAAAGAAATTACAGCAGACACACACATATGCACACAAAGACAGAGAGAGAGAGAAAGAGAGGGAAAGAGAGAAGCTTAGGAAAACAATAGAAACCATGAATACTCAACATAGGAAAGAAACAGAATCCATGAAACAGATTCAAACAGAAATCCAGGAGAATAAAACTCTATTGAAACTATATGGAACAGATTGAATGAAAGCAAGAATAGAATATCAGATTTAGAAGACAAGATGGCAGCAAGAAACCATGAAAAGAAAGATATCTTAAAAATAGAAAGGTGTAATGAATAATCAATCTAATGCCTATAGGATGAAGTAATGAAAACAATATCAGATTGATTGGAATCAACAAAAAACCTGGAAACAGTGCAAATGCCATAAAAAACTCTTCACAGAAATAATGGCAGAAAACATCCCAAATATGGATAAAGAATTTGACATACAAATAGGTGAAGCATATGGAACTCCAAATAACCATGACCAAAATAAATATACACCACCACCTATAATAATTAAGATTATGGAAATTTAGCATAGAAAAGAATACGAGAAGTGATTAGAAAAAAGAAACAAATCATTTATAAAGGAAAGTCTGTCAGAATCTCAGCAGACTTCTCAACATAAACCCTCAAATCAAGGAGAATCTGATGTGTTACCTCAAGCCCTTAAACAATCTTCACATACCCCACAACACTGTCTTTCAAAATCAATGGAAAAAAAAATACTTAGATGACAAGGAACAACTGAAAAAATTCATGACCACCAAACCAACTCCCTAAAATACTCGGAAGGATATTTTAGAAAGAGAAACTGAAGATAATTACAAAAACATCAATAGAAAGAAATCAGGCAAAGCAAGCAATTAGATAGAGGGCAAACAGCAAACTAATGACAGGAAAATATTATGAGACGTTTAAGCCAATTGATATCAGTTCAAACCATCAATGTAAATGGTCTTAATTAACCAATCAAAAGAGACAGATGGGGAAAGAGAACCAGAATTTAGCAAGAAGCAAGCCCTCCCTGCCAACCAGCACTATGTTTGGGCTGCCACCAGCAGGGTTCAGTCAGATCCCCGCCTTTTCCTGTGAATCAATGCCATTTGTGCACTGTGAGAAAAGCGAACCATTATTCACCAAGAAGCAAGCCCTGCCTGTGAACCAGCGCCATGCATGGGACACCACCCCAGAGGAATAGCCAGATCCCAGCCCATTCCTGTGCGTGGGCTTGGTTAAAAAGAAGAGCCACCCCCACCCTCCATAGGTGACTGGCTAATCCAGAGAAACACAGGCTGTGATGATAGATATTCAGGTGAAATGCAATTTGATGTTTGCGGTATTTGGTGTTTCTCTGATTTTGCAGGTCTAGGGCCGGTGGTCTGATCATGTATTCAATGGTTAGTGGTAGGCAGTGTGTCATCTATTGGGGATCTCCTTCTGGTGGTGGTGGCCATTGTTATTTCCCTGTTACACTTTTTTTGAAGTCCAGTATCATTTTCATTGGTTTGATGGATTGAGTTTTATTCTGTTTTATTTTGTTATATCCAATGGCACGTGCAGCTACGTTGGGGATGGCAAGATATACTATGGTAGCCATTTTGGATTCATTATTGTCTTGTTTTGAAGTCCTTTATTGCATTCATTGTTTTGTTTTTATTGGTTCTGTTCAGTTTTGATTTGTTTGATTTTTACTACGTCTGAAGGTATCTGCAGTTATTTTGAATATGACAAGAGGCATTATGGTAACCATTGTTGATTTTGTACTGTTTTGAAGTCCTGTGTCACACGGTTTGTTTTGATTGACTTTGTTTTGTTTTCTTGGTTTTATTCTCTTTAAAATAAAGTTTTAAAAAGAGACAGATAGGTAGAAAGGATCAAAAAGCAAGGTCAAACAATATGCCGATATAAGAAACATATTTACCTCATAAAAGAAATTCATAGGCTGAATGTCAAAGGATGGAAGATGGTACTCCATACAAGAAGAATCCAGAAAAAAGCAAGGGTAGATATTATAATTGCAGACAATGTGAAATTCAAGCTAAGACTCATCAAAAGAGCCAAAGAAGGTAATGGCATACTTGCTAAGGGAAAACTCCAAGAAGAGGTAACATTCATAAGTATATATGGTACCAGTTACCAGTGCAACCAATCATATAAAACAAATATTAATATATATGAAAAATGAGGAACACTAGCACAATTGCAGTGAAGGACATTAGTATGTACTCTGAAAAAGGAGATTGAAGAGGATATCAGAAAATGGAAATATTTGCTTTATTCTTATGTAGAAAGGACAACATAGCAAAAATGGCCACATTCCCAAAACTGTTATACAGATTTAATGCAATCCCATTCAAAATATCATTAGCATACCTCACAGAACTAGATAAAACATTCCTAAAGTTAATTTGGGACCAGAATTAGATCAGAATAAAAAAAAATCCTTGGGAACAAAGGAAGGGGGCTATCACAATCTCACAAAGCTACTATGATAAAACAAAACAAAACAAAACAAAACAAAACAAACAAAACAAAATAAAATACTGGGGTTGGGGAAACAGACCTCAGGCTCAACAGAACAGATTAGAAGATGCAGAAACAACTCCAAGCACACTCAGACACATTACCTTTGCCATGGTAATGGAAAAATGATGCTGGAAAAACTGTTATTCCACAAGGCAAAGATTAAAACTAGGTATCAACATGCACTACAATAAAATTGAAATGGACCAAAGATCTAAGCAAACAGACAGATCTCTTGAGGACATCAATGTTGGAAAAGATTTCATGAACAAAACCCTGACTGCATAGAAAAGAATATAAAGAATCAACTACTTGGATCTCATTCTATTAAAAAGCTTTTAGACAGCAAGAAAAAAATTCACCAACAAAGTAAAAAGACAACTCACAGAATCAGGGTGGAAAAAAATCTTAGCCAGTTCTTCCTAGGACAAAAGATTTATCTAGAACGTATAAAAATGTCAGACCTCCTAGGGCTGGAGGTTTAGCTCAGCAACAGAAGCACCTGCTTGTCAAATGTGAGGTTATGAGTTCGATCCCTGGTACAAAAAAAAAGTCAGACCTCCCAAATTTAAAGACAACCCAAAAATGGGCATCTGAAATGAATATACACTTCTTAGAGAAAAAAAAATACTAATGGCAAATAAAAATATATAAAAAAATTCAACATGACTAATGATTTGAGAGATGCAAATGAAAACAACACTGAAATTATACCTCACCCCAGAAAGAATGGCTATCATCGAGAAACCAACCAGTAACAAATACTGGAAGAGATGTGGGGAAGCAGGAGTCCTTCCCCACTGTTAGTGTGGGAGTGTAGACTGGTGCAACCAATGTGGAAATCAATGTGGCGATTACTCAACAAACTAGGATTAGTGGTCCCATTTGACCCAGCTATTCCCTTTTTGATTATCTTCCCAAAAGATTTTAAAATATCATACCACAGTTTGTCCATGCTTATAGGCGCACAATTTGGAATAGCTAGATCATGGAAACAACCCAGGTGGCCATAACCATGGAATGAATAAAAAAAAATTTTAAAAAATACAGTGCATTACTACTCAGCCATAAAGAAGGATAAACTTCAGACATTTCTAGGTAAAAGGATGTACCTTGAGACCATATTGTTAAGTGAAGTAAATCAGATACACATGAGTAAATATTGTTTTGTCTCCCTGGTGTGAAAACTGAAAGAGTAAATAGGACCCAAAAAGTTCAATAGATATTGTGAAATTGGAAGAAATTTTTCAGAAGGAGAGAAAAGGTAGAAAGGAAGAAAAAAGGGAAAAATATAAAAAATGGATAAAATAGAAATAAAGCTTTTCAAATAGGGAAGGAAAAAGTGGTT
The DNA here is from genome assembly GCA_004027295.1 of Dolichotis patagonum. Classification (NCBI taxonomy): domain Eukaryota; kingdom Metazoa; phylum Chordata; class Mammalia; order Rodentia; family Caviidae; genus Dolichotis; species Dolichotis patagonum. Next base: position 49,607 of record PVJX010010817.1, on the reverse strand, counting down.
GAAGATGATGAGGAGATTGAGAAGAAAAGAGGAAAAATATATCATAAATAGGTACAAATGCCCTATGATAAATATGATCTTTATGTATGTTCAAATTATACCAATAAATTTAATTTTAAAAAAACATGCATAGTTTTACCATGATAAGTGAATGGACTATCTTTCCTCTTTTACTTAATTTGCATTTCCAGATTTGGAAAACTGAGTCTATAATAAAACTGAAGTATGTTTAAAAAAAAAAAAACAACTTCAGCCAAGGAAGTAACATAGGCCTTATGCCTATGTTACCCAAATATATTTTGGATACAGACTGTGCTGTTATATATTTTGAACTAATATCTATCAAATAGCTGTGGGATCCAAATAGTGCAAAATCATGTTTTCTAATTTTATTAGTGCACTAGGGAAAGAAAGATGCTATCATACTATTAGATATAATCAACCCCAAAAGTGCTGAAGTCTTGAGGTTGGAAACTTGTTAATACATGTTACAGAAAGTGGAGAGTTTGCTTGCAGGCTGACAGCCATGGTGGCACCTCATGGTATTTTCACGATCAGTGAAAACAGTAAACACAATTTGCAGTTCAATCACTAAAGGATCACACCTTTCAGGGATTAAACCCGGGTCATTCTCCCGCGTAAAAAATGCAGATCAATGGTAGTATAAACAAAATATCCAAAATTTTGAATATGAAATAGACATATTTGATTGATTTTAATGACCATATTTGGACCTCTGGCTGCAACACACTTCTAGCTTGTTTTACTAACTTTCTAATATTATTGAGATTATAACTAACAGCTTGAGGTATTAGTAATCAGATATTCATAACATAGGACATGAGAAGATTTGATAGTTCAAGAAGGTGAAGTGTAGTAAAGAATGGAGGTGTCTTAGTTTGGCTGTGAATTCATTTGTTTCTACAGTGGACAATTTCTCTACATGCTGTATCTCATACCAAAAGCAGGTGACTGCGCGCCTTTGCGTCTGTGCTCCTGCTTTTGTCACTGCTGCAGAAGTTTGCTTGGCTCCTGAGAGCAGCAGTCCAAAAGTACCTGGGAGTGAGATTGGGGAAGTCTATAACCACTCCAGCCAGTCAGGCTCAGCATTCTGTCTCTCCAAATGCCAACTGTAGTAGTTCCACCTCTAGTTGTCCACAATATTAATTTGTCATTTGTAAAAATTTTACTGCTTTTTCCTGTCTTCCTATCTTTCTTTGTGATTCTGTTTTATCATTTCTGCATAAAGTACTTGTCTCTAAGATCACATATTGGTTTCTGATTTGGGATAATTCAAACTAAGAAACATAGATTTTGTGATTACTACTTACTATTAAGTTTATTCAGGCAAACTATATTCCTAGTGCAAAATTATACTTCATGAGTTTAAATTTATTTGTAAATTATATTAACTCTTTCCTAGAAAACAAAGGCTAATGAAGTTAAACTGCTCAGGGAGTATCATATGCTTCACTGAAAATTATTTGAGTAAGCTAATTTATTGATATCCGTTAGTGTACCCAAGAGGTTTGCAAGTAGGTTATACTTTTTGCCTGCAATGTAGCTGTGCTATTTTTGTTCAGAGAAGTGCTCTTAGTAGACTTAAGCATAGTTAATCCAAGAGTAAGATAAAAATCCGATGCTATGCATTTAAAAAAATAATTAAATGATGCTTCATTTGCAATGTTAGCCTATATTACTCTACATTTCCAAGCTAAAACTATTGGTTTCCTCCATGTAGACGACTTTGCCTTGCACATGTGAATCAAACTTGTAATAGGAATTTTGAAGGTCAGTGGACTACTGGCTTACCCTGAGGCAGTAGGGCCATATTCTGACTTCATACCCATTTCTATTAAGGTTACTGTCATGTCCTTCTATCCAGCATATTTTCTATTCTATTTTGTGATTAGAATTTACTCCATTTATTTCCTTCCAACACAACCGTACCCATTGTGGTTTAGGGGAACATCCCCAAAGCTCCATGTGCTCATGTTTGGTACACAGGCTGGTGCTAGTGGGAACTACTATGGGTCTTTAGGTGGCAGGGGCTTATAGGAGGTCCCCAAGCCACTGGGAACATGTCTTCAGAAGTGATAATGGAATGCTACTCTCCTCCCTTCAATTTGCGTTTACTTCCTGGCAAATGATTGAAGTGGTTTATTTTATCACACACATCTTCTGCAGTATGATGGCCTTCCAAAAAGCACAAAGCAGTGAAGTCACCCAAACTTGGGCTGGAAACACCAGAGCCATGAGCCAAAATATACCTTTTCCCTTTATAAGTCAACTACTTTAACTATTTTTTAATAGTAATTTCAGCTAGCCAATACATAGGTCATTAGGAAAATATGATCAAAGTTGGGTCAATCAAGGGATCTCTAACAAAATTCTACACTCCCTTTTATAAACACAAATGTGATAATGAAGTGAGACTCATTGATTCCATTTTGTCGTCTTTCTGAAAAGTCTGAAGGCTTGAAGAAACATATCAAAGGCCAAATTATGGAATATACCTTTTACATTCAACTTTGGAATTTTAAGCAAATTTCAAAACAACAAAAACATGTTCAATGTTCTGTAGAAGGATTGTGTAATACAACCCTAATAGCTTTTTGCCGCTTGTATTCATCTATAACTTTAATCCTGAGTTTCTTAATTACATGGCTTAGGAAATTACTTTTTTTCCTTTCTTCTTTTGGTAGTTAATATTGGAAATCTTTAGCATGAAATGAAATAAAATATAATATCTTTTCACATTTTCAGTTATTATTAAATTCTATGATATACTTCACTCCAACTAACATTCTAATATTAAACTATAATTTGCCTATGTAGGGGTTTAAATTAAGAAAGCATGGCAGTTAATGTTTTCCATGATTATTAACATGTTAAGTAGAGGCAAATTTTAATTTTTTTTATTCATTAGTTTAAATGTAGTTTAAAATGCACACTTTTTTTGGAAAGAAAATGTATTTAGCATGTAACTAAAATGTACTAGATGAGCTGAAGGTATAGCTGAGTGCTTACTTTTCATGGGTAAAGTGATCAGCTAATTTTCAGCACTGGAGACATTTTCTGTACACTGTAGTATAACATTTTCCATTGTGAAAAGTACAGTAAGATCTTCCTTTCCCATTTCTGACTATCAACTTTTTCAAGTTATTGAAAGAGTTCTCTAAGTTTAGACTCCACTAAGTTTTTAAAAAAACTGGTTTCAGTATTGACCCTTCCACGTAAGTTTTATCCAACACTATGTACATTTTTCAGTGGGCATATTCTTTAAATACTCTATCTTTTGATTTGTTGTCTCTTATACAACATGCATATTTTGTGTTTATTTTCTTTTTGAGACAGGACTTTTACTCATATGGATTTCTGCTTTTTATCAGTAATTTTATCTGTAATCCTTATGGTTTAGCCTGTTTCATTTTGAATGCTTTTCTACTATTTTCCACAATGCCTATTTCCTTTGGGTGCCTCCCAAGAGCTTTAGGTCTATAAGATATTTTTCTCTTTATTCATAATTTCTGACAGGTTCAGATCTCCTCTCTGCTCTGAGTTCCCCTCAAACTGAATTATAATTTCTTGCACAATCTTAATTTTCCTTAACCTTCCTGACTTTATGTCTTCCTTCTGTCCTCTTGCCTGTTTTTGAATTCCAGGACGTTTCGTATTCCTGGAACAGACCAGGCATGCTTGTGAGCCATTCAGTTTTTTTCTATCTGACATATTTGTTTCTCAGATGTCATTGTCTCTAGTTGTCCCACCTCCTTCAGGCGTTTTTCCCAAATGTCACTATGAGGTCTCTCTTACATATATGATACACAACTTCAGCCACCTCTCAAAGTTCCGTATTCCTATTCTTCTTTTATTTTTCACATTTTAGTTCTTAATATCACATGTATATTCTTTTATTTACTGTAATTAGATCTCTCCCTCTAGAACCAGAACCTCATAAAGAGAAATAAAAGAACTCCTTTCTTTTCCACAATAATTCTGACAGCTGGCACACAGTTGGTCATCACAGTATTAAACAAACAAATAAATAAAGGAATTATACATTTTTTCCAACTTAATCTTCCAAAATTTTACTGGAAAAATTTCACCATTGCTTAACTACAGCAAGTGTTTTTTCATCATGTGATATTCTTTTCCTTGTAACTTTCTGTATCACTTTATTGTATTTACATAGCTTTAAAATTCTTCTTAAAGTATTAAATGATATAGCATTTTTCTTGTGATTATTCCATCATATTAGTTTATCAATTTCTTTAGTCTTGTATTTCTCAATAGAAAAATACATGGGACATTAGTGCAGATGATTTGAACTGTTTTGTGATTAGGGTGTTTAGTTGTAACTTGTGTGTTTCCAGTTTTCAGTATAGGGATTTAGTGTGTAACTGTTCTGATATGATCTCAACTATTGTTATCCTCAGTATCTTTTCTGAAGTTAGTTAGATTTCCCAGAGACAACTCAGCCACTACAATATCTAAGAGACATAACTCTGGCCGCCAGTGTTGCCAGTACAAGTAGAGTATGGACATTACATTTTACACTTCAATACAGAGAATTTTCTTTCATGCCCCTTTTCAATATTGTTTCCAGACCATGAGTGGGAGCCATTTTTTTGACAATTCTGCATCACTTTACATTCAATTCTGCTTGTCTTTTGAGTGGAGAAAATTCACTCATTTAGTTGCATACAAGGTAGAGTGTAGATTCAGTCTTCAACATCTCAATTTTTCTGATTTCTTTTGTGAGCAAATTATATTGATTTTGGAATTCTTTCATGACCATCTTGGTGTTTGGATTTTTAGATCTAAGTCATCTAATACTCATATATCTACTTTCTAGATTTCAAAATACAGCTCTGTAATCCACTTTCCTATTATCACTTAGATTTGTTAACAATCCATCCACTGTAATTGTAGGGGAGAGAAGAGGAAATATTATTCAATTAATTTATTTAAATTATTAAAACTCTTAAAGAGTTTCAGATTTCATATTTAATGAAAAATTGGTGATATACCTTACGCATACTAAGTTTTAGTTAAGAAATTTACAACACAGAATGGGGATATGTTATTGACTATATTTCTGACTTAGGAGAAATGAGAGTCATTAAAATAGGACAGAAAAAATATAACTTAGGAAATGAAAATGAGCATATAATCTGTGATTATTTTGTCTTCAGACAGGTTTTTGCATTTTTGGGCCTCAGTTTACTGCTTCTTAAATTAATAAATGGCCTTGAATATATATCTAATATAACTATCACACATTTTCTTAAGATAAGTGTGTTGATTATTCTGTTTTAGTGAAAATGCCATTCAGTGCAAGTCTCAAACATGTTACTTGGTTATGTAGTCTTCTGTTTAATGGATATTTTTGATTCCACATATTTATTATATGTGTTAGGGTTGAGCTTTGGCAGGTTTTTGTCTCCAGTAATAAAAGAGCATTTAAACATACTCAGCAAATTTTTGCTCTACTACTGAACCCTACTGAATTATTACTTATAGATAAATATAGAAATCATTAGAGTTGGACAATTAGTTTTAAATAATTAATTCTAACCCCTATTTAAGGATCTCAAGCATAAATAGGGACATTAATTACTCCACATCAAAATGACATGTAATTAAGTAAATCTCTCAGTACTTGATGTTAAGGAAAAGGAAAAGAATAAACAAAAAGGACAAGCTTATTGCAGAAAAAATCTGAGAGGGACCACTTTGCCATTAGAGACTGAACCAATTGCTGTTATACAGACTTTGAGATCCTTTGTGGGGTAACAGGGAAGGGGGTTCAATGAGAGGGAGTTGTGGTGACCTGCCATTGAGGCTTGAGAGAGCACAAGTGGTAATGGTTGACCCTGGATGAAGCTTGGGAGAGCACAGGGAGTAGTGGTTATTATAAACATCAGGGCTGAGAGTGTTGAGGCCCTAGCTGCAGCTGTGGTGGGAGGGTATGGTTTATAGGGGTCTCTGATCAAGATGATGGTGCTTGGATTCTTCATTCCATACTCTGTAATTAGATAAGGAAAATGTATCTCCTTAACTACTTCTTGCTGATTAAAGTTAGGGATTTAGCTGGGCTGAAGAAGCACAGTATCAGTGTGGTACTCTGCTACTGCCTGTGAAATGGGCACAATCCTGTTGGTCTGAAATCTTTGAAACAGATTGATTAGGCATGGTAATAATAAACAGGCAGCTAGAAATAGGAGGACAGGTACTATAAAGGGAAGATCTTAAAATAGGATAGAGGATTTCCAGACACTTTTATTGTTGGTTTTATCTACATGACCACTGGGAGACTGTGGCAGTCTGTAGGTGAGACTAAATAAACTTTACTAAGAAATTAAAGCATGTAAGGCCAAAGCACGAGTGCTAGAATGGAAAGGCAGAGAGGAAGAGTCATGTTCACATATTTTTCTTAAGGCACTGGAATAACAATTGCAACCAGCTGGCTACTAGACATGTCTGTAACTGGAAACTGTCAGAGGGGATCAATGATTGGAGCCCCCTTTTAATTTTGAGTGTATATTACTATTACTGCAATATGGTTTTGGTTATGCTTTTCTGCTGCATGTTCAAGTTAAAGTGAGACCTAAATTAATCAAAATTAAGCTCACCTCTTGGTGACTGCAGGCACCCAGGTGAGCCATGCTGTGACGGATTGATAAATGGTGGTTAACTTGTAATACCATATGAGCTAAATCAGCACGGTGCTGAGTGTGGATGGCCCACCCGAGCATCACTGCCAAGCTAAAAGGGAGAACTGGAGAGGAACAGGTAGTACTGTTGTTTCTCCATGGTGGTTTTCGTTCTCTGCAGTGTTGTTAGTTCTCTTAATTGTTGTTGGTTCTCATGTTGCAATTGGTTCTCCTGGTGGAGCTTGTGAACCTTCTTTACTGGTATGATCTTGGTTGTCCTCATGATCAGAGGAGTTTGGGACCTTGTTGTCACTGAGAATGGCTATGGTTTACTTTGGAGGAGCTCTGGTCTTTAATTTACTGCTTCCAGGCTACAGAGAAAAAGATGGTGCACTGTTCAATCTCCAGGAGAAACTTCTCATCAGAGGAGCTCAGGACCTCATTGTCACTAAGGATAGCTGTAGAAAGTTTGGGGAAGCCCTGGTCCTTACTTTAGGTGTGGATTCCTGGCTCCAGTGAAGAACACTAAACCTACTGGCACAGATTCTTCATTCTACCGGGGAGATTTTCTGGCTGCCAGCAACCTTTGGGTCTTTTTAGTGTAGATCCATGAAACAAAATTGCATGAAACATTGTCATGGGCCCTAGGTGTTCAGATGGACTCATGCAGGATGTTGCCATGGGAACTCAGCCCTCGCTGGATTTTTTGAGATCTTTAATGTGTGGACAGATTGCCTGCACGTTTTGTGTTTGAGTCTTTGGATGACCACTATAAAATAATACTACAAATTTTGTGTCCTGTATGTAATTGTTTTCTTTGCAATCCATGACTACAACATATGCAGGGGAGGAATACCTTTTCTACCACCTCTTGGTCATCGTGGGGACCTAGCTGAGCCTTACCATAGAATAACATCCCCTCCCCTCACCACTGTCACTACTGTGGTGAACTGTTCAGAAAGATTGAAAGAGAAGAAGGAATGCCAGCAGCACAGTAGTGTCCCAACTAGGGCGCAACAGATGGACAGCCGAGCCTAGTGGTGTGAAAAACTTAAAGTAACAATAACACTATGAGCCAACAGGTTACTAAGACCTCTTTAGAACTGGCAACCAGCTTGAGAAGAATCCAGGATTTTGTAACCAGCCCTTTTCTCTCAATTTTTTTCTCTTTCTTTTCTTTCTTTTGTTCTTTCTCTCCCTCTTTTAAATGACTGGGAAAAATTCCTATTGAAAATACTAATCCCATCCTCTAAACCCAGAGACAACTTCAGATAATTCCTGATACTTCACTGTTTCTTTTCTACCCTCTTCTCTAGTTTCTCAGTCCTTGCATGATCACCTTTGTTGAACAGCCTTCTGCTCCCTTGTCAGATTTAAGCACTATACATTCTAAGTTTTCCCACCACAGTATAAAACCATTCTACCAAGGAGAATCAATTTTCATACAAACTCTTAATTTACAATCAGTTCTGTTATATAACTATAGACTCTGTTCCTATCATCTAAAGTACAAAATCAATAGTTACCACAGTTTGGCAGTTTTTAAATTTTGCTTTGATGTTGTGGTTACAGCTAATTTTACTACTTTAGCTAGGATGTCAGTCTGTTGTAATCAGTCATTCTCTCTTCTTTAATGATAATGGGAAGCTCTGGAGTGATATCATCACCACAGCCCTACACCAAATTACCAGGGACAGAGCCTAACAGATAACAATATCCCACACTTAGTTAAGAGTTGGGAAGGTGGGATCTTGTTACAGACACAAACCAAGAATCTTATACAAATAGAAGATATCCCTGAAGAACACACCTTTTTTGGAGAGACCTTGATACTAGTGATACAGTGACCTATTACAAAAACTCACAAGGTATATAAAAAAATTTCTGAAATGAGAACAACTGAAGTAAAGAAACAAATTCATGAGGCTATAGAGGAAATCAGATCAGAAATGATCTCTCAGGTTAAAAAATGTCAACATTTACAAAGGAATTCCTTGGCAAATCTAGAGTACAGATATATTAAAAGAAATTAATGATAGGAAAAGGATAGAAATAGTGAATGATCAACATAGGAAAGATACATAATGCATGAAATGGACTGAAACAGATATCCAGGAAATTAAAAGTTTCATTGAAAGCTGAAAAGACTGCTTGAATAAAACTGAAGACAGACTTTCAGACCTTGAAGGCAAGAAAATGACTAGTGATCATGAAAGGAAAGATCTTATGAAAATAATGAAAGACAGAAATAACAACTCAAAAGCTCCAGGATGATACAAAGAAACCTGATATAAGAATAATTGGTGTCAATGAAAAAGCAGGAGTCAACACAAATGACATATGAAAAACTATTTGCAGAAGTCATAGCAGAAAAATTTCCAAATAAAGGAAAAGAATATGACATAAAGATAAGTTAGGCATATAGAGGTACAATTAGCCATTAATAAAATCAATCTACACACAAACATATAATGATCAAAATCCAAGAAATTCAGCATAAGAATAGAATATTAAAAGGTGTTAGAAAAAAAACTATTAGAGAAAAAAATAGATCAGCTCTAAAAGAAAGTCTGTCAGAATCATGGCAAACTTCTCAACATGAACTCTTGAAAATTATATTAGCAATAACAATTTTAAAAGGGAACCTTGGTATCACATTGTCACAAAAAGATACATCAACTAGACAAAAAGTCAGCAGAGAAATAACAGAGCCAAATCAAACCTGTGAATAAATAAATCTAGCAGACATATACAGGGTTTTCCACTCCACAGCATAAGAACACACATTTTTCTCAGCTGCACATGGGAAATTCTCTAAAATAGACCATATACTAGCACTTATTACACAAAAGCAAAGGAAATAAAATTATCCCACACATATTATCTGATCATAGTATCATAGGACTGGAAATTAATGGTAAAAGAAACTGAAAAAACTCCATAAACACATGGAAAGTAAATAACACCCTCCTGAATAATCAATGGGTCATAGACAAACTTAAATAAGAAATTAGACAATATCTACAATAAAAATGTATCTAATACTTACCAAAACCTGTGGGATCTCATGAAAGCAGTCCTAAAAGGGAAATTTATAGCAGTGAATTCTCACATCAGGAAAATAGAACAAGCACAAATCAACAACCTATTGCTGCACCTCAAGACTCTAGGAAAAAAAGACCAAGTCAAGCCCAAAATGCATATGGGAGAGGAAATTTAAAAAATCAAAGCAGAAATAAGAACAATAGAGATCAAGAAAACAATAAAAGGATTAATCAACCCAAGAGTTGGTTCTTTGAAAAAAAATAATAAAATTGATAAATCCCTGGTGAAATATCAAGAAGGAAAAGAAACACAACCTCATGTAATAAGTAATATAAAGTGTGAAATCTTTACAGATCCATTTGAAATTCACAAAATCACTAATACTTATTTTGTAAATCTTTGCTTGCACAAGACAGAAAACACAGAAAAAATGGAGAAACCTAGAAATCTATGAATTAGCAAAGATGAAGCAAGAAGATACAAAAATTTTGAATAATCAGATATCAGTTAATAAAATTGAAGATGTTATTAAAAACTTATCAACAAAGAAGAGTCCAGGTTTTGGTGGATTCATACCTGAATTATACAAATTTAGAGAAGATCTAATACCAATACTTCTTAAAGTCTTTAATGAAATTTAAATGGAAGCAATGTTCCCTAACTTATTCCTGGAGGCAAGTACTATTTTGAAGCCAAAACCAGAGAAAGACCCAACCATAAAAGAGAACCACAGACCTATCTCCCTAATGAACATAAGTGAAAAATTCTCAGTAAAATACTAGCAAACAGAATGAAGCATATGATGATGAAGATCATACATCATGACTAAGTGGGATTCATCACAGAAATGCAAGATGGTTCAACATTTGCAAATAAATAAATGTAATATACAATATCAACAGAACCAAAGGCCAAATTCACATGATCATCTTAATAAATGCAGAAAATCATTTTATAAAGTCCAACATTCATGATGAAAACCCTACAAAAATTTTAATAAGGGCCAGGGATTTAGCTCAGTGGCATAAGTGCCTGCCTGGCAAGTGCAAGGTCATGAGTTCCATCCCTGATACAAAAAAAAAATTGTAATAGATGGCCTTCACTTCAATCTGATAAAAGCCATCTATGACAAACCAACAGCCAGAATCACACTAAATAGACAAAAACTGAAAAATTTCACACTAAAATTGGGAACAAAACAAGGATGTCCACTCCTATTCAATATAGTTCTGTAAGTATTAGCTAGAGCAATTAAACAACAGAGAGAAAAAATGGAACAAAAATGGGAAAGGAAGAATTTAAATTATCATTATTTGCAGATGACATGATACTTTATGTAGAAGACCTAAAAAACTCCTTTAAAAGATGTCTACATTTAGTAACCAAATTCAGTAGTGTAACTGGAAACAAAGTCAACACTCAAAAATCAATAGCATTCCTGTTTAAAAAAAACTCACTGAGAGAAATTGGGGAAACCACACTCTTCACAATAGTATCCATAAAAGAAGGAGAAGGAGAAGGAGAAGGAGAAGGAGAAGGAGAAGGAGAAGGAGAAGGAGAAGGAGAAGGAGGAGGAGGAGGAGGAGAAGGAGAAGGAGAAGAAGAAGAAGAAGAAAGAAAAAGAAGAAGAAGAAAGAAGAAGAAGAAGAAGAAGAAGAAGAAGAAGAAGAAGAAGAAGAAGAAGAAGAAGAAGAAGAAGAAGAAGAAGAAGAAGAAGAAGAAAAATAGGAATCAAGAAAATAAAAGATCTATATACTGAAAATTACAATACAAAAAAAGGAGTACAAGAAAATATCAGAAAATGGAAGGATATCCCTTACTCATGGACAGGAAGAACCAAAATCATGAAAATGTCCACACTTCCAAAACTGTTATACAGATTTAATGTAATAACAATCAAAATACCATCAGCATATCTCTCAGATCTAGAGTAAACGTTCCTAAAGTCTATTTGGAAACAGAAGGGACCTAGGATAGCAAAGACAGTCCTGTGCAACAAAAGCAAGGCAGGAGGCATCACAATCCCTGACTTGCAATTACACTGCAAAGCTACTGTGATAAAATCAGCATGGTACTGGCAAATGAAGAGACCCAAAGACCAATGGAATAGAGAAGTTAAAGACACAGCTACAAACACATTCAGCCACCTTATCTTTGACAGAGGATCCAACAATATTCACTAGATGAAAAAAATAGCCTCTTAAATAAATGGTGCAGGAAAAACTAACTTTCCAAATGCCTAAGACTAAAACTAGACTTGTGTCTATCACCACACACTAAAGTCAAAGATGATAAAATAATCTTAATATTAAAACAGAAACACAAATCTACTGGAAGAGAAAGGAGAAATCCTGAAAGCATAAATACAAAAGAAAACTAATATGGTATGGTACTAATTTCTTTTAGCTCATTGAAAAAATGATTTGTGCTTATACAGTTTGATCAATATTGCATGCCAATATCTTGCAATATGAGCAACTATTTTGAAGAAAACGTGCAATATACTACCACTGTTAATCTCCTATTGTTTTGAAATTCTTTATCATTGGTTTTTATTCTCTTTAAAATAAAAAAGATTAACCTCTTATTATCTTTCAAGGTCAGTCATATCTCATCAGGTAGTACTTTTGGAACCAGAGTCTCTCAGCTCCTCTGTCAGTATTAGCAGCCAGGATGGGTCAAAGTCTTGTTTAACTATGTGGCTGGTGACCCTCCTTTAGCACACCATACATTGCTTGATTTTTGTCTTCTGGGATCCAGTAATCAACCTGATCAGGTGGACTCACCAAAGTTACATGATACTGTAGAAAGGTCCTCTTCTGCTTGTGTCCTTGTTGATATTGGAGGGCCACGGCTGTACTCTAGCTTAGTCACCTGCCTATATTTGGTCTCTACACCTCAGTTGTTGAATTCCCAGGAGATCAGTTAAAGCAGTATTATAGCAGGAGCAATAGGTTTAATCTTATGACCTTGATGTCAAGTACCTTGAGATATATTACATCACTAGGGAACTGTTATTTCCTTACAAATCATGGTTGTTTTAGAAGTTAAATCCCAGCAGAATGTTAATTGGTAACAATTATAAAGATTATTTGAGAACATGTGAAATCACATTTCAGCATAACATTCATGACAACATCATTAAATGACATGCAGAAACCTTTAATTAAATTTGTCACCTTTTAATAGTGATGTCTAAGAAGAATGTATCTCTTGGACTTCACAGTGTTTGAGCATCTGTAAGTGGTTTAACATACACGTAACACATACAACAATGACAACTGTCACATGGTGGACAGGCATGCACATATTATCACAAGTAATTGGAAATTAAGTAAGGTAAAGTACAATGCTTGAGTTTAAAATTTATCACCATAAATAACTAGTCTGAAAGTTTTTGGCATGAAGTGATCTTCAGTTTTGCATATTTAAAGACCTGTACACATGAAAAACATAAATCATGAATTTAGCAATAGTGAGTGTCCAAGGAGGCAGTTTTGTCTTGTCTTATAATTGAACAATCTAGTTGTACCTGTTAGTCATCAACTTCAGAAATTAGAGAAAAAGCTTTGCTGGCTTCAATTAGATCAAAGAAAAGAGCTGGACCTGGGAAGAAGTGATTGCTGAGTTGGGTCACCACCCCTAGTCGTTTCTGAGCAACAAGGAGCTTTTAAAAGGAACAAATTGGGCTCCACCAAACCAACAAGCAAACATACATATTTATTTCTATAAACTCCATCCTCCAAACATTTCTTGGCATACACACACCTTCAATTCTGCACCAGCTAGGGCAAAATCATAACACATGTATCTTTATTTTAAAAAATTTCTCCATTTTCTGTTGTATTGTACTTCTAAACTTTTTTTTTATAATAAATTTGGTTGTTGTCACTTGAATCTTTAAAATGCATTTTTTTCTGTGAAACTTAAATGACTGCCCATCCATTGGAGAGGATCACACAGTTCTCAGATGAAGATATACAAATGGCAAATAAATATATGAAGAAATGTTCACCATCACTGGTCATTTGAGAAATGCAAATTAAAACAGCATCTAGATTTCATCTTAGTCAAGAAAGAATAGCTGCCATCAAGAAATCAACTGATAACAAATGCTGGAGAGGCTGTGGGGAAAAAGGAACACTTCTCCACTGTTGGTGGGAGTGCAGATTGGTCTAAGCACTGTGGAAATCAGTATAGAGATTCCTCAAAAATCTAGTATTGGAAGTTCCTTTCAATCCAGCTATTCCCCTCCTGGGTATTTTCCTTGAAAATTTGAAAAGGTCATATCACAGTGGTATATGTGCACCCATGTTCATAGCAGCCCAATTTGTGATAGCTAAATCTTGTAAACAACCAAAATGCCCATCAACTGCAAAGTGGATGAAAAAGATGTATTTTTACACAATGGCATACTATTCAACTATATAAAAGGATGACCTTTTTTTAAAAAAAATTATTTAAAGAGAGAAAAAAAACCAACCAAACAAAAAAGAAAAAAGGTAGCAAAAATGCAGAATTCAAAAGGGAAAAAATAAAAGAACAGCAACAGCAACAACAACAATAACAAAAACAAAAATGAAAACACTAAGAAATTGCCCCTTGATAAGTTACATACTGTCATCATTCGAAATAGCTGTTCAAGTTACAAAATTAAAGCATACAAAGTAGGCATTCAAACAGTGAGACTGTTAGCAGTTCTGCTCAGCAATCTAACAAAAATAGTAATATGGTCATGTATCTTACACACTTGAACATATATTCAGTTATATCCTTTAAAGCACTTTCTTTTCCTCTCTTTTTTACAGTATGAATTATGCATTTTGGATTTTATTACTCCTACAGTTCTTATAACTTTTTACACTAGAGACACAATGTGATATTTACTAATGTGAGTTTTGTTTATTTCACTAATGAGGATAGTCTCCAGTTGCCTCCATTTCCCTATGGAGGATCATCATGATCTTGAGGCCTTCATAGGGAAATCAGTGAAATAAACAAAACTCACATTAGTAAATATCACAGTCTCTCTAGTGTAAAAAATTATAAGAACTGACAGAATAATGTGATCCCAAAAGTATAATAGATATTGTAAAAGTGAAAGGGAAGGAAAGTGCTGTAAAGGATATAATGGTATGTATAATGTGTAAGATAGATGACCAGGGGCTGGGGATTTAGCTCAGCTGCATAAGCGCCTGCCTTGCAAGCACGTGGTCGTGAGTTTGATACCTGGTACCGATAAAAAAATAAGATAGATGACTATATTACTAAATTTCTGTTAGATCATTGAGCAGAAGAGTTTGCACTGTCAGTGTTTAAGTGTCTAGCCACTTTTTATGCTTTGATTTTGTAACTTTAACAACTATTGTTAAGGTGACAATATGTAATGTATCAACCAGTGATTTTATGATTTTTTTTGAATTCTGTATTCTACTTTTTTCTGGTTTTTTCTATTTTGTTTTTTTAAATTTTCTTTTCTTTCTTTAAATAAAATAAAAAATGACTGCCCATCAAACTTTTAAGTAACCTTGAATAGTAAAAATTATCTTAGTACCCACAGAAAACACAAAAGAAGAGCAAGATAACTTTGTAATTGTAGCCTGTATACAATGTATAAGAAAGGTTTTAAGAATATCAATAAAATAATAATACAAACCAATTGGAAGCCAAAAGTAAATTTATCAATTTTTTTCCCTAAGCTGAAAATTTTCATTTTCATTTTCCAACTGGTCCCTGTAACTTGAGTTTGCAATGATTGTTTCTTTAGACTGAACTAGAATTCCAGAGACATTGAAAGCCTTGCTTTAATAAGTATTTCTATCCTATATAATGTTGAATATCTATATAAACAGCTTTCCATGAAAATCTCAAAAAGAGCCAAAGAAGGAAAAGCAATTATTGCGCCATAAAGCAGTCCCTGGGTCTCTAAAAATATACTGATAGAGGTTTCCTTCTTTTTGTCTCTTGATTAATCTGTCACATTTTGGCATCATTTACTGGCTTGACTTCTGTTGTCTTTGGTCCTTTGGTTTTGCAAAATAAACCCAATTGCTCTATATTATTGTAATTTATTGTTCCCTGGTAGGGTTCTTTTTTGGGGGTAGATAGAGTAATTTTTGGGAGAGAGAGAAACAGAGAGACAGATACAGAGAGAGACATGAGTGGATAACAAATAAAGCTTGGGGATTAAGGACCTCCTGTCACTTGTCACATCCATGAGTATCACTAAGAATATCACTAAGAATTTGTCAATTAAACATGCCAAATTTAGGCTATTGGCTGAGTAAAAGACATGAAATGTGTAGGCCAAATACTCCCTTTTAAACTGAGGGGTTGAAAGAATTTTTAGAGGGCAACCCAAAGATGGGTCTGCCCTACTGCTCCAATTCCTCTGTAGTTCAGATCTAGACACTGGAACACCAGCAGAAGTCTGGTATGGAGCTGTACTTCTAGGTGCACCTGGGAGACGGTACAGACCAATCTTTCCAGTCTTAGGCTAGATAACGAAGTTCCTTGTATTGAATGGAAGCCTAGCAGGAAAGAGTGAATGACCTCCTTGAATTCGTAAGGAAGAAGAGGAGAAAGTGGAAGAGAGGACTGTCACAAGGGTACCCTGGAAAGCATTAGGGCCACAAAAGGAAGAGGTGAGCAATACTGCAAATTGTTAGGTAAAAGAAAAAGAAGAAACACAGTCATAAGCTCAGCAGGACAGGTTTATTGCAGAACAAACCTGAGAGTAGCTTCTCTGGCACTAGAGACTAGAAAGGCTGCTCCTGTACAGGCTGCGGGGTCTTCTGCAGGGTCAGAGGGAGGGGGAGTTCAATGACAGGGGATTGTGGATATGTGCCATGGCTAAGTTCTGGGAGAGCACAAGTGACACTGGCTGCCAGTGACCGAGGCTTGGGAAAGTCCAGGGTAGTGGCTAATATCAGTATCAGGCTGAGACTGCCATGAGGCTCAGGTGCAGCTGCAGTGGGAGAGGCAGTTTAGAGGTCTGTGATCAGGATGATTGGTCAAATTCCGTCACCTACACTGGGTTATTCCAAACTGACAAATTTAGAAGGTTGTCACTCTTATTGTAATCATTGTCTTTGTTTTATTTTGGGTATTTTTGTTGTGCTTCGTTTTGGTCTTTATTTTGTTTTGTTTATTTATTTATTGCTTGGCTTATGCAATGCCTTCAAGTAGTGACCAAAAATGTGTATATTCTATTCAGTCATAAAGAATGATAAACTTGAGACTTTTATAGGTAAAAGGATGCAGTTAGAAACCATAAATCAACATGTGTAAACATGGGATTGTCTCACTAGTGTAAGAGAGTGAAAGAGTAAATAAGATCTGAAAGCTGCAATAGAGCAAAAGGGAAAGAAATGGCTCAAGGGAAATTGTACTGTTTGCCCAGTTTTGCATGCCTGTATCTGGTAACCTGAGCAACTATTTTGAAGATTAAAAATATGCAATATAGCAACCGTTGTTAAATTCCTTTCATTTTAGTTTGAAATTCTGTATTCCTATTGTTTTCTTGTTGTTGTTACTGTTGTTGTTTTGTTTGCTTCTTGATCTTTGTTTTTTCTCTTTAAAATAAAATTTTTAAAATGTGTATATTTACTCAATTATTAAGTTGGTACTTAGGTTTTCATTCATAGCAGACACTTATACATTTATATTATTAATTAGTAATACACTAATTGTTAGCTTTACTTTTTCATGTTGTAAAAACTAGTAAAAAGATGTCTTGACCAAAATTAGTAAAAGGAATCTTAAAGAGACAAAGTAATCACCAGGAATTTATATAGGGTAGATTGCTGAAACAAACGAGAATGCTTTCTAAAGGAATGGGCACTGTTCTCTTTATTTATGTTCATTAATTATGATTGGAGTTAAGTAATGTTTTAGAACTTTATCATTTTGAAATTGAATATTATGCAAAATAATTTCTTCGAGATTTGATTCATTCATAGTATAAGGAATTTTCGTTTTTCAATTTAATAAGTTTAGTTTGTTAGTATATGATATATAGAGAGATAGGTCATTTTCATCATATGGACTTAGTACCTGTACATGAATTATCTCATTTCCTTTTTTCCAGTTCCTTTGTCTTCCATTCAATCCATCTTCCCTTCCTTATTTACAAAAGCTTTTGTTCTATTGTTTCTTCTTATTTGTTCTTCTTTTCTCTTTTTCAATCCCCCATCCCTAGTTCTCCCTTTAAGCTTAGCATTTTCTTTCTATTCATAGTACTTTTGATGCATTCTGGTCCTTATTTATATTTTTGATTTCTCACTCCAGAGGAATAAAGCAATACTTCCACATGTGTGTTTGATTTATTTCACTTAAGAGTGTGGCCTCAAGATCTACCTATTTACCTATAAATGTCTCATTTTTATCCTTCTTTATGTCTGAATAGTATTCCATTTTATAAAAAACATCCCTCACATCATCTTTATCCATTCTTTGGTTGGTGGACATTTGGTTCTGTTTCCGAGATTTAGCTATTACAAACTGCTGATATAAACATACCTCACTGTGTTATGATGTTTTAAATTTTCTTGGAAAGATATCATGAAGAATAGCTGTGTCACATGAAACCTCTAGTTTTGTTGTTAAGGAATTTACACAGTGAGTTCCACAGTGGTTGCATTAGTCTACATTCCCTTGCATAGTGGAGAAGGGTTCCTTTTCCCCTACAGCTCCACTAGCATCTGTTATTGGTTGATTTACTGATGATAGTTATTCTTTCTGGAGTGAGATGAAATCTCAGTGTTACTTCAATTTGCATGTCATGAATGACCAGTGATGTTGAGCATTTTAAAATGTATTTATTTGCCACTTATACTTCTGAGGTGTCTATTCATTTCACATGCCTATATTTGTATTGGGCCTTAAAATATTGTATCAGGATAACACTTTCTTACATGAATGGCTTTAGGAGTATTGCTTCCCTTTTAATATTATTAATGAATTTAAGGAGCACTGGACTTAGATATTTTATAAGTTTCATGTATAATTCATTAATAAATCCATAAGAATCTAGGTTTTTCTTTCTTGGTGAGTTTTTAGTTATATCTTCAACCTCATTGCCTGATACTGGGTTATTCAGGATTTTTTGTAACTTCTTGATTCAGCTTTGGTAAGCCATATGGAATAAATGTTTTTGAAGTAGATACTGATGATATTCTGCATTTCTGCAGGATCCATTATGATTTCAACCTTTTCATTCCAAATTATATGAATTTTAGTCTTTATTTTCTCCTTTTGATAAGATTGGCTAATCAGTATTATTTAGTTTTTCAAAGAACCAACTCTTTGATTCATTGATTCTTTGTATTGTTCTTTTAGTTTCCATTCAATTAAGATTTGCTCTGATCTTTATAGTTTTCTCCCTTGTATGAGCTTTGGGCTTGAATTGTTCCTTTTTTCCAGGAGTTTGAGGCTCAATATTATGTTGTTTGTTTGAATTTTCTATTTTCTTGATGTGTGAATCAGATATAAATTTTCCTCTTAGGACTACTTTTATTGGATACTATAAATTCTGGTATGTTCTATAGGCATTATCAATTAACTGTAGATAGCTTTTAATTTATTCTTTAATTTTCTCTGTGATCCATGGATTGTACAGTAGGATGTTATTTAACTTCCATATGTTCATGCAACATAATTCCATAGCCAAATTGTGGTTCCTTTTGCCACTGAGTTTCAATTTCACTGCACAATGATCTGAAAATATGCATGAAATAATTTAAGTTGTTTAGCATTTACTTAATCTTATGATATGAAACAGTATGTGGTCTATTTGGGGGAATGTTTCCTGTGGAGCTAAGAAGAATGCATATTCTGATGTGGATTAGAATATTCCATAAACATTTACTAAACCCATTTATTCATAGGTTTGGTTCAGTTCTGATATTTTTTTTCTCCAATTTTTGTCTAGTTGATCTGTCTCTTTTTGACTGTGGGGTATTGAGGTTCTCCATTAAAATTGTGTTAGTGCTCATGTGATCTATCATGTATGTTAATGTTTGCTTTATATAGTTGAGTATGCCAGTTTATGTGTATGTTTATGATTGTTATATCTTCCTTTTGGCATTTGTCATTCATAATTATGTAGTGACCTACTTGGGTTTTGTTTTAACCTTTCTTGACTTGGCTGCAAATAGAAAAGTGACCTCTGAATTTTTCTGGGTTCCTTTTGCATGGAGTATTTTTTCCATCCTTCGACTTTGTCTATGAATTTATTTTTGGGTTAGCTGCGTTTCTTGCATGCAGCATATTGTTGGGTCTTGTTTCTTGACCCATTCTGCTAGTTTGTGTCTTTCAATTGGTTAATTGAGAGCATTTATGATGGTTAAACTTGATGATTGGCTTATCCTTCTCATGTTATTGTCCTGTTAAAGATTCCCTTTTTTCCCTCTCCACTTAATGGCTTGCTAGGCTGTTTTGGGGATTGTTGTCTTTGATATCTCTTTCTAAAATATCCTTCAGAACATTTTGTAATGCTGGTTTTGTGGTCATAATCTCTTCAATTTTTCTTTGTCATGTAACTATTTTATTTACCCATTGATTTTGAAAGAATTTTGTAGGTTACATCAATCTGAGTTGGAGGTTGTTCCCCTTTTGGACTTGAAACCCCTACCTCCAAGATCTACATGACTTAACAGTTTGTGTTCAGAAGTCTGCTGTGATTTTAATGGCCTTTTCTTATAGGTGATTTGATTCATTTTGCTAACCACCTTAAGTATTCTGGTCCTATGCTGAATTTCTGAAATCTTGATTATTATATTCCTTGGTGAAGATCTATTTTGTTTTTGGCTAATTGGAGTACTACATGCCTCACTTATCTGTATGTCAATTTCTTTTTCCATGTTTGGGAAGTTTTCTGCAGTTTTTGTGAACATGTTTTTATAGCATTTTCACTGTCTCCTGCTCTCTTAAAGAAATACCTTTTTGCTGGTCCTCTTGGTGGTCTAGTGTTTCTATTTGTAATCCCTAGGAAAAGTTATTGGAATTTCAGTGAGTTAATTCTAATCTACCACTTCCAGTGTAATACATGGCCCAAATAAAGACACAAATATATATCTATAATGGTAGAGAGCCAAGGGCTTCCTAAGTCCATTTGGAATGATGACTGATTGGCACAAAGACCTTGACCCAGGGTCAATCCCAGGTTTTATTAATTCATGAAGAGAGAAGTGGTTCAGGGATGAGTGACAGTAAGAACAACAGAAGTGTATGAATGTTGTGAGCTAGGCTAAGGAGTAGGTGAGATAGCAATATGCAGAGCTAGGCAGATACAGAAAGAATAATCTGCATAACACAGTTTGTGTATGTATCTTATGTTTTGGGGTCAGTGTTTTAGTTTTGACATGTTATCTTCATCCCTTGACATGACATGGCCTCTCTCAAGGCTCAATCCAAGCCAACAGCATGGAATCACTCAGCCTTGCTCACACATAATAGTTGTGAGCTATAGGTGAGTCATAATGTCCCTGACACATTGCTTTACACACTACACACCAGCACCTAGGATAGTTGCATTTCCTTGCTTAATGCCAATTGAGAGAATAAAGTAATGTCCTAGCCAGCTCTGTGCACATCCATACGCAGAAAAAGGATCAGGTTTAGCCATAATGGAGACAAACGCTCTTCTTTCAGGCAGAGCTGTGCTGGTGGTTCTGCACACTTTCTCACTCACTTCAATCCATCTAAACTTTGCATCATTTCTCAGTTGTTGGACTGATGTTTTGTGGTCCCAGACTATTTTAAAATTTTTCTTTTCATGGTGACTAACCACAGTCCTGTCTTCTCAGTCTGATATTTTGACCACACTTTGGTTCAATTGATTGTGTACACTTTTGAGGGAATTTTAAATTTTCTGAATATCTGTTTGAATCTGTTTCACAGATTCCATTTCTTTTCTGTGTTGACTATTCATAATTTCTATGGTTTCCCTAAGGTCTCCTATTCATTTATGTGTGTTGCCTTTAGATTTGATGAACAGGTCCTTTATTTTGGTTATCATTTCATTTCTTTATCAGAGATTGTTTTTAATATGATTTCTTTATATCCTCATTCATCTGCTTTTTTTTTCTTTTGCTTCTATCATTTTAGCAACTTAATGTAAGTGGCTTCTTATTTCCTTTATCTTATTGTCCATGAACTTGTGCTGTGAACTGGAGGCCTGGAGTTACATTTTGTTTCTGTCTATTGTCCTTTTCTATTTTTTAAATTTCAATTTGTTTTGCATGTTGACATTTGTAAACTGCCAGTAGTAGATACCTTTATATATGGTGTGTAGGAATTTCTAGGAAATGTGTATTCCTCAGAGATGTCTTCTATGTGTAGCTGGCTGTCAGTCTTCATGTCAGTTCTAAAATCCTAGCTTCCCAATTTATTAGGGTTGAGTAACTGCTATCACCTAGTCTTTTTGTATTGGACTATGGTTATGGTTATGAACTCAATCCAGTGTTCCACAGGGAGAACAACTGATTACAACAGTTACAACACCCAGGTTTAACAAGTGCAATTAGTAATAACAGTAGCATCAATCAAAGTCTAGAAACTAACTAGCAAATTGTGTGGTAACTACTAATTTCATACCTTTAGCCATAGGAGCAAGACCTATAGTTACAAAATGAAATCCAGGAACTTTTATGCAATGAGTTTCCTCTTAGTTGAGTTATTTTACTGGGGGGTGGGGAGAGGGGTGATTTACGAGGTACAGGAGACAATGGAGAGAGATAATGAAAATAAATATAGTAGAAGCAAGTCTGGAGAACAACAAATAATCCCATGCTTTATAAAGTTGGAAAATTGAGGGAAAGGAAAACAATGTTAAGCAAAACAAACACTAAAAACTTAAAAGAAACAAACAAAAAACAAATGGGTCAAAAAGGGAAAATGAAATAAAGGGAACGAAAAAAAGGAGTAAGCTTCCTCTAGTGTACGTAGTTCTGTGTTAGCATTCAAGTCAGAGCCCAGTTCTGTGCTGGGAAACCCCACCAACCCTATTCATGCTTGATCTTGATCTTTTGACCAGAGTCTTCAGCTAGTAACTTGCCGTATGTCCCTCAGCTGCCCACCCTCCCTTGCCCTGTTTTACTCTGCATCTGTTTCCCTGTTGCTGTGGCTCCTTCAGACAGAGACAGTGCCCAGTTCATGTACAGTTTGCTCCTTCTGATCTTTGGACAACCTCCCTTTGCTCTACTTCCACTGGCTCATCTTCCTCCTCCTACACCACTTTTTGCAGCAAGGGGTGAAGTGTGATGCTATGGGATGACCTCTGCTCCTGGCGCTACTTCAGAAGCAGCTCAAACCTTCTCAGTCTCACTTTAATCCCCTCTCCCAATGGGGAGTGAAAACCTCCCACTCATTACTGTCCCACAGCACAACGCTGCTTAGATTCCTGCACCTCTGCATCCCTGTCTCAAGCTACTAGTCATGGGGCTGCCACTGCTGCTGCTGCCACTATCTCCACTGCGCTCCCAGACCTTGTCCCTACATATTCCAATTAGCCTCTTGGGCATGCAAAACAAAAAGAAACAAACAAAAAACCAGTGGCTCACTGATGAGGGAGAAGTTTCCTGGTCACTCATCCTAGTATTATGCCAGCAAAATTTGCAAGTTGCAGCATCATCTGTTTGGAGGAAGTAAAAAGACACCAGATGTCTTATAACCCACAGCTTTTCTGTGTGATTTGAGTTTGCTGCACAATTTATCTGTCCTGATTTTTTTTTTATTAAACTTTCCAGTATGGTGGTTCTGTTCTGCCCACAAATGCAAGACCCACCAATAGCCCTGTGGCCTCAATTGCCATTGTATTAAGTTTTTCTTATTTATTTATTTATTTATTTATTTATTTGGACTGGGGATTGAACTCATGACCTCACATTTGCCAAGGAGGCACTTACACCACTGAGCTAAACCCCCAGATGTTTTATTAACTCTGATGTCTATATTTTGTATGGTTTACAAGCTTCTTGATTCAGATTTATCTTGGCATCAGTATGCACATCCCTCTCTTTCTTCTAATTACCTGCATTTTTACTTGATTTTCTCTAAGTAGCTGCAAGGTGGATTCTCCTCTGTTCAGCTAACTTGTCTGTCAGCTTTAAGAGATATTCCCAGTATTGTGATGAAATATGTTGAGGTGAGAAAAGAACTAAATATATGTGCTTTATGACATATTTATTGGAATGAAGCTATAAGTAGTGATACTCATCCAGGAAATTTATTCCTTGAATATTTTAAAAAATATAATTAATCCCATAAATTTTATCAGCAGTGGAAATAAAAATGTTAATTTAGGAACAATTTATATCAATTAATTTACTCATATTTGTTAAATGATTATAAGTTACCTAATTAAATTATTATCTTAAAATATATGCATTACCCATTTTCATTTTCATCATGACTGTAGCTTGATTATGTATTTTATTTTACAAATTTAGGGAAAAAAAATACCTCATGTTCCATAACCGGTGAAAACAGGGATTCTAGCTTGTCACTTCTTCTTTTGCTTTTTGGAAGCTGAGGATTCATTTTGACTTTACTTAAAATAAAACTGGCTCACTCAAATACAAAGATGATAGCTTTAAAATAATTTTCTATTTTAGAACTTAAAATGAATCTCAAAGGATTGTAGGTATTTCTAGCTAATTATGAACTCAAAACTTACAGGGAATTACAGAGGTGGATTCTTTGTTGTTTTCTGGGGCTCCATCTGTATATTTGGTATAATTTTGTCATTTTTTAATCAGTATGGAATTGTTACTACATAGAGAAAACTGAGTCACTGCCTTACCATCTCATCCTTTTGTACTGATTAAATTTTTCATTAAAGAGTCTGGAGTCTGTGAGTTCCTGGTGAAAAAAAATCAGAAGTGCAGAAACATTGCATGAGGTAGAGAACTGTTGCAAAAAAGGTAGAGAACAGGTTGTCTTTGTTAATTTCTAAGTACAAGAGGCTTCTTAGAATTTGGTCCAGATTTCATAATTAGGAGAGAAAAAGGGAACTTTACATTGTTTATGAAGACATTCAACCTATCAAGAATCGTTTAATGATTTACACGGCTTTTCTGGGAGTCAGTTAAGGATACTTACATATCACTGAATCAGAATTCCTATGGTTTGAGCAAAGGTATTTGCATGTTCAGCAATCTTGTTAGCATTTCTGATATAGACAGAGTTGTTTAATTAGGAAAGTAGATAAAAGTAGAAGCTAGACAAGGAGTTGGGCCCTTTCAACCTGATGAAACATGAAGAAAACATATAGTCAATTTCGTTATAGTCAATTTTTAAAAAATATATTGCTCATTGTTTTAAAAAATTCTTGGTAAAAGAAAGCAGGAGAAACTTTATTGTTATTGATTATTGAAAGTATAAAGACAACGTAAGATTAGAAACTACTAAAACAGAGCCTATAAAATAGTATATACACAAATTACCAAGTATCTTTCTTCTGAAAGAATAATATATGTTAGAATAAATAGTAATAATCACTTTTAACATGTAAATCTGAAAAGTTCTTGCTCAAGAACAGGATGAAATAGGATTATAATGAAAAATATAACAAATGCATATAAATATTCTTTGATACTTCTTTTATATATAGAAAAATATTTCAATGTAAGTTGAAACTAGTTATTACTACAACTGGAGAATTTCAAAGTTCACTTTGTCCTTGGGTCTGTCAAGTGGAAGGTGTAAGAACATGGGACCGGATCATTGCTGCTGTGGAAAAGAAATTTTTATTGTCATGATAGCCGTAAAGCTGGGCTCAGCGAGTAATTTCTCTCTTAAAATCTGCCTCCAAGTATGGTAATTTTCCTGAAATATCATTATTATGCATTTGATAGTTAATAAAAATGTTAGGACTACTCACAGAAGTAGTAACTCAAACACATTTCACATTTGGAGGGTTGTTCACGATTTGTTCTGCTGTTAGATTTGTCTTTCATTTTTCTTTGGTACAAAGTGAATATGCTGGGCTGATCTTGCTTTGAAGCATTTACCTTTGGTCTAAAATACAGTCATATCACTCACATAGTAATAATAAGCCTTTGTATCCAATGAAGGATAAGTGATCTTAAAACATCTTTGAATGTAGTGACTTTTATATGACAAATGCAATGGCTCTGTAAATCTACATAATAATTATAAATAAATATGTTAAGAATTACACTTTCTCTCATGTGGCATTAAGCAAAAGAAACTACTTCATATCTTTTATGCTTCTGTCTTCCAGTTTTGCTTTTTTCTTCTTTGTTTTGGTTTGGTTTGGTTGCTTGGTTTTTTGGTCTTTTTCCTTCAGTATTTTTGTCCTTTGCACTTTTACCAGCCTATTGACACAACATCAATCATCACACATGATTATGTTGTTAAGCCTGATAGATAAGTAGTCTTAAAGAACCAAAAAGGAAAATCTATTCTTAAGCTGGCTTGCTTGGGACTGGGCTGCCAGGGTAAATAAGCATTTAGATCTAAAACAGAAGTCCAGCACAATAAGTTGAGATGTGCTCAGCATGCTTCAAACTTATCTGAGGAAAACTGACCGAATTAACGTTTTTCTTGATGACAGAAAACACCTTGTTTTACTGAATTCTAAAGTTCATATTTTTATCTATAATTATCATGCCCAAAATAGGTAGATAAAATATTGAAAAAAGAGGAATGAATCTCTAAAGGAGAAGAATTCAACAATATGGTCAGAAATCACTTCTATGAATACACAGAGTACTGTCATTATATAAATATCACAGATAATTACAGGTAAAAGTACTATACAGACTCAATATTTAACAAAAGTATTTTACACGTATTTAAAATAGACACAGGTTCTTGGAATCAGTGCTCCAAACCTATGATCTCATTTAAACTTGAGACTTGATATCTATTCTACCACACAGGGGTCAAAAGGATAAGCATGCCCATATAGGGGTGCACAATTTTCTTTGTAAGAAACACTATCACATGAACACCCATAAACAAATGGTTCCCAGTTCCTTGAAGAAAACATTCTGGGTTGAAAAATCAAAAAAAAATTGGAAGAAGATTTCCATCTCCAGTGATTTACAACAGAACATTTCTAAAGTAGATGTTTTAAGGCAAGGGAGGTCAGGGACTATAGTGAGGAAGAAATCTATTCAGCATTGGATAAAACTAAGGGGAACATTAAGTCTCTCTTGGTCATTCTGAATGTCAGCTTTGCTTTATGCACTCTCTGAAAGGAAGTGGCCACAAATCATTTGTCTTTTCACTCACTAATAATAAAACTGGGCTACAGTCTAATGATTAGTTGAACTATGTTGTAGGAAACCTGAGAAGTGGCACAATTATGCAATAAAAGGTGAGATTTAAATCAATATACCCAAGTTCTGCAACTTATTGAGAAAAGCAGCCAAGCTTTGGGGTAATTGTTTGATGAACTCTTTGTGACCCTTGAGTTGTCAGCGCACTTGGACCAATTACCCACCGAGGTGGGTGAGTTCCCTGTTGGCACAGTGCTAGTCACAGGCCTAAGAGCAGAGATTAACCCTTTGATATCCATGAATCAAACAAGGAATAGGCACAGGTTTATGTGTCTGACTGTTCAAAACAGTGTCAACAAAATGAAAAGAGAAAGGAAAGAAATGAAGAGGAGGAAAAGCTGAGGCAGGGAATGTACTCTTTTGGACTGGCACTGTCAACTAGAGGTGTTGACAAAATGGGCAAAAGTTCTCTCATTGTGTTGAAATTCAGCTACTCACAAAGCGATGTATCAGTTTACTTATCGTTTTATGAATTTTTAATTAACTAGATGAAGATCAGGCAGAGACTAGGGGTATATGAGAAATATAATTGCTTCTGAGTCCAAAAATTTTTTTGTCTTTTTGAGACAGGGCTTTGCTATGCAGTTCAGGATAGCCTTCGAATCACTTTGTATCCCAGGCTGGCCTCAAATTCACAGCGATCCTCCTGCCTCAACCTCCTGAATATAGAAATGTACCGTCATTCCCAGCTGAGGTCTAAAATTTAAAGGAGCATCCAACATCAAAATTCATTCAAACAGATTCAGTATTACTGATTTTCTTTTAACTTATGGACCAACATAGCACTGTAAATCTTGTTTCAATTTATATGTTTGATATTTTGTTTGCTATGGATTTTTGCAGAACTTTTGGTTTTACACTGAAATATTAATTATCTTAATTATCAACGTTTTGGCACTGCTTTAGCTTTTGTTGCCAGTGTGGGTGACTCCTAAGCCCTTATTTAGTTGCAGTAAAACTCAATTGTTCAGTTGGTACTTTTCTTTAGATTCAGGACACATTTTTTCTTTTTCAACTTGAATGGAGTAGGTCTAGACAGTGTACTTGAAGCAGAAATTTCCTGGGTTTGCACGAATATATACACACTGGTCTAGTTAAGGTCACTCCATACATCAGACACTAGATGATTCTGAAGAAGTTTAGAAGTGAAGTTTGATGCAAAGAAACATTGTTGATAGTGTACAGGTGACTTGAAGAAGATATTTTCTTATCACACTTAAGGTATGCTAATGTCCTAAGGAGCAGAACATCATGTCTGCAGTTCCTTTAAACTTGTCTAACATTATTTAGTCTTCTAAAGAAGAAATTTACTCAGTCTGTTATACTGTGAAGAGAAAGTTGAGTTTGTGTAGGTTTAAGGGGATATAACCTGTTTACTTAGTTGGATACATGACAACATTATTCTTGATGTTTATTTAAAGAGTCTATTTTTTCTTTCTTAAAAGATTATAACCATGCTATATTGTTAAAACACATAGAATTCTAACTTTAAAAGCAAAATAGTTTATTTTTAGAGAAATAATTGGAGTGTTCCTATTGATTTAGAAGGCTCAAGGCTATAACAGTTTAAATAACTATTTTACAAATTTTCATCTAAATAACTACTTCATAAATTATCATTGACCACAAACTAATGTAGCCTGAATTAACATAGATACATCAGGTTTCACAAAGTTACTGTGAAGTGACAAATGATTCATATTTTCAGTATTTCGGATTATATGGTCACCGTTGCAGCTACTCAGCTCTGCCACTGAAGTAAGAAAGCAGTCACAGGGAACAGCCAACAGACGGTGGGGCCCTGAACCAATAAACTGTCTTAATGAGAACATGAAGTAGACTAGTATAGCCCTAGAGGTTGTGGCTTTCCTGCCTTTGTATTATATACCTCTGTAAGCTTCATTAAAACTATCAACTAGTTTGTCTCCAGTAGTGACCTATGAAAGATTTATGCTATTATCAGGTTGACTATTGAAACCATTCTCCAGATACAAACCAAGCTGAGGACTGATGACCATGGAAGACTTTCATTAAGGATCTTATCTTTTATTATGGATGCTCAGAAAAATTAATGTTGTGTTATTACTAGTAGGCATAAATATCTATTTTGCCCTCATAAATATTGTATAATCTAAATTTATTTTTAATCAACATATAAAAACATACAAATTGCATGCACTTGTGGGGTACAATGTGATGTTTCAATACGTGTAGATATTGTGTAATGTTTAAATCAGGTAAGCATATCTATATCTCAAACATCATTTCTTATGGAAAAATCATTTGAAATTCTTTCTTTTAGCTCTTTGAAATACATTATACATTGTTAGTATATTCAGTCAACTTGTAAAATAACACATTGTAACTCCATAAACTCTAAAAAGTCCAATTTAACACTTTATTAAAAGTCATTCAGCATAAGGATACTTCTACATGAGGACATGTTGTTTTCTTGGCAGTAATGAATGCTTCTTAATGGACCAGTGACTCAGCTACCACAACAAAACTGAGTTGGTCTAACATGGAAATCTGACTGACTAGATATTTGGTTGTACTAAGACAACTTTCCAATTTAAAAATAATTTGTTATGGTTGTAGAAGCAGAAGTTAAGTGATGTTGAAATTACAGTATTTTTAAAACAGGGTTATATGTTGGAAGTAATAGCGTTTTTCTTCATGATTATAGCAAAGTCTTTGCTGTTTATTCTAAGTAATGGTTATTGCAATCTTATAAATGAAAAGCAAAAAATAATGAAAAATGGTATAAAAACCCATGCAAACTATAGTTTGTCGCATGCCTGAAACGAACAGGTATAAAAATCCATAGACACTATTCTTTGCCACATTCCTGAAACTAACAGGGATAACTAAAAAACTGAAGATGTTAAGTCCAAGAAAGCTTCAGAGCCTATTTGCTGAAAACTTAAGATGAACAAGCTGATGCTCAGGGAGCAGAAGGAATTTTGCAGCAGGTTACACAAAGTGCACATATGGACAGGTTCCCATTCGTGCTACTCTGCTGTTCCGTCCTCAGGCGGTGTTCTTAGAAAATGTGTTTTCATCCACGTGTAAGTGTAGCCACAAAAGCTCCCACACCTGAATCCATGCAGACAACTGAAGGCATGATCTCAAGGCAGGCATTCAAGTCCTCTGAGTTAGGATTGTGGCAATATTTACTTTATAGCTAGATTAATATAATCAGGGAGTTTGTATTTTCACTTCAATGTCGTTGTACTTAGTACAAATTTAGGTAAGTCATTAGGTTGGAAAAGTTAAAAAATTTAGACCCAAAATCTCAATGCTTCTTAGAAAACATTTTATTTAATAATTGAACAGAGCATACGTATTTACCAGGAGGTGTGCCAATGTAATTATACAGAATTAAAGTGGATGATTTTAATTTTTAATATATTGGCATCACCTCAGATAGAATCAACCTTTACCCTCAAAGCTCTCTTTCATGGCCTGAACAAGCACAAGTCACCTCAAATGCACGGGTAAGCAGACTGCCCTTGGGGAGCATGAGGACAGCTGCCTCTTTGAATCTTGTGACCGTTGTTACATTATTCTGTTCCCAGTTCTCATTTTTTTATTGATTCCTTCCCTGACAGTATATTTCAGGGAATATTGTGACAATTTATGTTTCTAAGGCAATTTTACCTCTTAAAAGGATATGTTGCAGTAAAATCATATAATATCAATTGTATTTTAGTCAGAATATTTGAGACTTAAATTCTTCAATTTGTTTGAAAATTAACTAGCTATGACTGTGATATATAAGTGTAAATAATATGTAAAGTTTCCCTAGTTACATGATCTTAAATACATCTTCTTTAGAAATACCTCAGAATATGAGAATTACCCTTATTCTGTGAATTCAAACAACTTTAGCCAGACTTTTTATTGTGTTTCATAGATCTCATTTTTATAAAAATGCTTCTTAAAATAAACCAACTGTTTTTCTTCTCTGAATTTTATGTTTTACTTTATAGACTTCACATATGGAAACGAAGAACGTGGAAGGAAATGGTTACCGAGTCTTCTACCTCCCAGCCCTGTGCCTGACATTGCTCATCCAGTGACAGCTCCAGTAACATGTTTACTCACTGTGCATGTGTCTATGACAGCATGGTTTATATTTTCCTATGAAAATAATCTATAAGAGTCAGAGCTCATCACTTGCAGTAATAAAAGCTTTATTTTTGTCACAAATTTTAATAAATGAATTTTAATGTGTATATGTATGTTTATATTAGCACATATGAATAAAACTAAATACTCTAGAACAAATCTAAAACTGGTTTAGTTCTAGTGTAACTGTTATTTGTCTAGTACTAGGATTGAACCTATGACCTTCTCACTAAGCTACATCCCCAGCCTTTTATTTTTATATTGAGACAAGGTTTCACTAAGTCACTAAGTTTCTCAGACTGGACTTGAATTGTCATCCTCTTGCCTCAGTTCCCAAGTGCTGCGACTGCAGGCATGAACCACCATGCCTGACTGACTGTTTATTTTTGTTCACAGAACTTAATTATAGCTTTCTCACTTTGTTATTATGCTTTATCATTTCTTAAGGTAAGAGCAAAGCACTCAAAACAACTCTGTTGCTGTTATGATTAGTAATTTTTTTTTACTTCAAATAACTGACCCTATTGGATTCATTGCCAAAAATCACTCCACAAAAGGCAAATGTTATTCTCCAGTCACCTCCACATACATCAGAACCTCCTCCATTTTTCAGGCTGAGGAGTATTATGCTGAATATATAGTGTATTTTTTAATTTATTCATTCATCTATGAACAGCTCGACTTTCTCTACCTTCTCATCCTATTTATTTGTATACAGACATAGAAGTAGTAGCTGCTTTTTTAAGAACTTCAGTATATTTAGAACTGCATATTTTTAAAGTAACTTTGCATATCAAATAATAAACACTATATCCCAACAAGAAGAGAATAGCTTGATGGATGACCTGACATCTGTGGGAAGATTTTATGTGCTCCAGATTTAGTGTGCATTGAGTCACCTAAACTGCCACTGAGACAGGAAACAGGCAGCCCAGATTCCACAAAATTTTTAGACTTTACTGTTCTGAGAGAGGAAAAGCAGCACAAGCTTCCATTTAACTATAAGACTGATGTTTCAAAGCATCTTGAAGCTTTTGATTTTAAGTCTTTATAATTTCTTATTTTTTTCATATCTCCTGATACAGGCAGCTAAAGGTAAACCCAGAACAGAGGATGAAGTAAATGCCAGGGAAAGATCTTAAATCAAAACACATGGGTCAAATGTTTTCCAGCAATCATTTTGTATCATTTAATAAAACACTCTTTTTGTAATACATTATTGAGTCCTTTTTCTTAAGTAAATTATTTGTTGATCCTTAAAGTGGTTTGTATGTGATATGATATGAATCTCTGTGTGATGTTTAACTTAGGATAAGAATTTTTGACTCATTCCAATCCAACTTCATGACCACAAATTCTGAATTTTTCATTTAATTACAGGTGGCCATGGACCTACATTTGTTAGTCCACTGTGCTTTGCAAAGCTCAGAAAGCCTTTGCTCTCAATGTTCCATATTGGTCTGTGGAAATGTCAGGAAATCTAAAACTGAATACTACTGTGAAATTCAATAAAATTGATAAAACATGAGTAATTTGATTAGAATACATTTCTGCAGTGAACTTGAATTACAAATTCATTGTAATTTTAGGGAAAAGCACAGCAAATAATAGAGAGGTGCTTTTATTTTTAATTTGTAGGCTAGATATAAGAGGAAAACTGGATTTCTTGGGTTGTGCCTCAAATATTATTTAAGAATGGAGAAAAAAGGGAAATGAGATATGACACAAAAGGCCAAATGGTATGCTAGAAAGCTAACAGTGAATTTCCACTTACTTCTGGAGACAATAGCAAGTAAGAGTTCTTAGAATACATTGAAGGAAAGAGTGTAAATGTACAAAAGTAAGAAAAGTTAAATGAGGATATTCATGTTATATTTAAAACTATGTTAGCAGTAGAGCTGGTTCAAGAAATTAGAAATTATACAAATAAAAACCCAGTAAAATTTACTTGTTTATTTTTCCAAACATGATATGCTTTCTCTTTTGAAAATTAGAATCTGAAAGAGTAAATAAGATACAAAATCTCAATAAATATTGTGAAAGGGCAAGAAACTGTTCAAAGAGGAAAAAATAACTTGGGGAAAAAGAGTAAAGAGGGAAGAGAAAAGAAAAAAAGATGTAAATTTAAAAATATTCACTTAAGATTACCAAGATGATTGTACTAATAATTCTACTAGTTATTGGAACAAAACTTTTAACATCTGTAGGATTAGATCAATACTGCATTACTATATCTGGTAATTCAAGTATGACTTTTGAAGGCAACTATACAAAACAACAAAATTTGCTGTGTTCCTACCACCTTGTTTTGAAAGCCTACACTATTATTGTAAATAAATAATTATTTATTTGACTCTTGCTTCTTGGTTTTGTTATACTTTTTTGGGTTTTTTTTTGTTGTTGTTTTGTTTTTACCTGTAATACAGAAAGGATAAGGTTATATAGGCCTAGAACTCCACCTAAAGAGTTTAGAAGAATTGATTTTATTATGTGTGATAGTATCAACAGCTACACTGAAGAAAACAAGATATCATGATAGCCACTGATGAGTTCCTAAGACAGTTTTGAAGTCCAATAATGTTTTATTCTTGGTTTTCATTGTTTTTAGTCAGTTACTTGATGTCAATATGTATAAAGGTATAGACAGTTATTTTGAAGAAAATGAGAGACTTTATGGTAGCTGTTATTGATTTCCTAGTGTCTGGTTTTCAAGGCCCATAAGGCTCTCATTCTTTTGTTTTGATTGCTTTCATACTATTTTGATTTGTATTAACTTACTGTGTGTGAATATATGGACAATGATTTCAAAGAAAACAAGAGACATTATGGTAGCCACTGTTCATTTCCTGCTGTCTTGTTCTGAAATCCTGTGTTATTTGCATTGTTTTACTCAGATCTGCTTTGTTCTGTTTTTTGTTTTGCTTAGTTTTGCTTTATTCTCCTTAAAATAAAAATAAAAAAGAAAATTAGAACACAAATCCCTAAATTTGCTACCACATTAAAGTGAAGAACAAAATTGAATTAACTCCTGGTTTTGATTTTTACCCTGGAGCATAAACTTTGGCTATTAGGTGAATTCATTGCTTGGTGAAAGTATTTTTATTGTGCAGTTTTCAGGTCCATATTAATTTCCTACCTCAATATTTGCCTTCTTTTTACAAGGAAGTTTTATTTTATGAGACTATGTATCTGGGGAACATTTAAAACATTTACCAAACACCTTTGAAAACAGGCAGCCTGTCAGATTTGGACCACATTTAGGTTCATAGGCTGAAGAGAATGTGTCCATTTGTCTCACACCATCAAAGTTTTCTTTTTCTATTTCTATTTTTTTCTCTCTATTTTCATCTTTCTCAATAGTGTTTGAAAATCTTCAAATCTGTTTAAATATGTTAGTTACAACAATTTGTTATAAATTCATAAGGGTTAAATTTACTTAAAAATAATGCTTCATTCATAATTGACAAATTGCTTCTACCTTTCACTGTAACCAACATTATTTAATTTTAGTAAGTGTTGGATAATACATTCATAGACTTGCACTCAGAATTACTAGGACCAAAATAACTCAAATGGTTTGCTCAATGGTGCTACTTACATAGCAGACGCTTTAAGTGTTGTGACAACTTTGCATATTTTGAGTCATCTGTGTGCATTTTTTGCATGGTAGTCTAATATACAACGTGATGACAGAAAAGAATTCAATAAATGCATATTTTTAAAATTGTGCATTAAAATTTTTGCAAAAAGACTCCATCGAAGGGAAAAATAATGCTACTGTCATTTAGAAGTCCCACCAAAGGTAGAAACAATACTACTGTCATCAGGGAAATCTTTCCCTAACTATTTGGACTTAAATGTAACTTTGAATTATTAGAAGAACATGATTAAAAAGAAGAAAAGCCAGTATTTTAGCAAATTAAATCATAAGGAGATTGTCCTAGACCAACCAGAGTGTCATTAATCTGCTAGGCTCACTGCTCTGTGTCTCATATTAGTGGGCTTTATTTTCCTTTTTACAGTCAGTTCTTCCTGAAGCCCTGGCAGCTGAGTTCTCAAAGAATTTTCACATCTGCTTGTCATATGAACCTTAGCTCCAGCCAAGTGAGGATTAAAGTCTTCTGAGATCCTGGGAGAGCAGCATGTCTCCCACTTTATTTGGCCCGCTCTCTATCATGGTGATGCTGGCTCGCTCCTCCCTCAGGGCTGTAAATCCCCCGCACATGGCAAGGCCAGTTGAGCAAGAGATGCAGAGCCCTGCCAGAGCCACCGACAGCTCCATGTTTTCTTAGGCTAAGGTAAGGCTGGGTCCTGAAATTTGCTTGCAGACCTGGACCAATGTCAAATGTGCTTTCATTTTGAAGAATACTATGATTGTTATAGACTGTTTCTATATCCCCTAAATTACTTCCAGACGTGACTCTGGCATCCCTTTGTAAAGTTTGCCGAATTGCCAGTGAGAGAGGAGCTATCATTGAAGCAAGCATGAGTGGTAGGAGGAAAATAAGTCCATAAGGACATATAGAACTTTATGTATTTCTAAGTATTCAGTGGTCACATTGGACTTTGTACTTCTCCAGCCCATGATGGGATATTTGTGTTAAGAATATGATTCTTGTTACAATGGTAGCTTTGGAATATTTTCTAACTCTCTTTCTTCTGGTTAATTTCAGTTACATATTTCATTGCTTATATATAAAAGTATATTTTTTTAATTTTTTATTTTATTAAAGAGAACAAAACCAAGCAAACCAAAACAGAACAAAGGCAATCAAAACAAGTATAAATGACACAGGACTTCAAAACAATATAAAATCAACAATAGTGACTATAATATCTCTTGTTGTCTTCAATATAGCTGTATATACCTTCAGAGAAAAATTATATTAAAGTAGATAAAACAAAAATTCTGAAATTTCTTCTTGGTAAAATGTTGTAATAATGCAAGGTCTAAGAATCTCCCACCTTCAAATCAAAATAATGATAAAATTTACCATCCAGAAAGAACCATGAACATTTCTCAGTTGCAACAATTAGTGTAAAGATGACATTGCTATTTCAAAAAGGGGTGTCAAAAAAAGGTACAGAAGACTCCATAACTCAAGTTGCTTTTCAAAATTTTCCATATTTTGTTTTGACTTCTGCCAGCAGAACATATGAGAGAAGTGGGAGACATATCAAAAGAGTATGGCAGGCAGGGACATAGCTCAGTGGCGCAGTGCCTGCCTGTCAGGCAGGAGGTTGTGAGTTTGATCACCAGTATAAAAAAAAAAAAGTATAGTAGTGTACCGTAAGAATATACGGGTACTAAAATCAGAAAGAAATAATACCACTTATTTACTTTAGAACAAAGAGAAAATCTCAGTGATAATTTTCCATTCCGCTATGTCCTTTAGTATACAGAAGTTATATTTTTCCATTTTAATTATTAGTAGTCCCATATATTGTTGAAATACATAATATATATTTTACTCCTCTTCCACCAAATCGCTTTAACCTGAAAGTGGGGATGAGAAGTGGGGGTAGGATTATGTAATTTTTAAAAGTAGCAAGTGGCCTAAGCATGCTGAATAGGAAGGAAATTTGATAAGAGGAAACCCACAAAAGAGCAATTTGTTACCTGTTACCATTGAGCCTCAGGCAGGCAAGATTACCGGGCATTCCATCTGTGCCAGTGCCCCTTGTGAGGACCCCATGCTTGGCTTCCTATTCTGCTGTGGTAGTCTTGAAATCTCTGAATTTTTTAATAAAGGGCTCTATGTGTTCATTTTTCAGTGTGTATCACAATTACTCAGTTGATCCTGATTTCTGGGGAAAATGACTCCTGTTTTCACTAGTTAGAACCCCACAATCTAGTGGGGTGCTAGGCCCTGTGTATCACGTTAGAATTATCTGGGGAGCTTTCTTTCTTTCTTTCTTTCTTTCTTTCTTTCTTTCTTTCTTTCGTTTTCATTTTAAACAAGAAGTTTATTTAAACAACAAGACTCTTGGCGTAAAGGGAAAACTATCTAGGATCCTTTTCTTTTAAAGAGCAACTCACTCCTACTTAAAGACAGATTGTCCTACATGTAACTGCTATGACAAAAAAGTTATAAAATTCTCCTTACTTTACAATGACAAATGAAAAACATTAAAATTCTCCAATCAAACAAGGTATGCAAGAATTTTTATGTCGTGTTTTCCGTTAAAACAGTGAGAGCAAAATAACTTACTGGAATATAAAGGTAAGAGCTGATGAGCATGCCACTAATGGAGAAAGACTATTATTTTTCACAGAACCTGTAATTCCCCATCCCATCTCCATTTGATGTTAATCAAAACATATTTTTGGCCATTTAGTAAAAAAAAAAAGAAAATGCAATATACTTGTGCTCATACATCAGATACTTTATATATAGTAAAGGAATGGGGAAGGGGTAAATGAAAGAATAGAGAAAACTATACTGTAGTAGTCAGGATGTGGTGGAACCAAATTGCAGTTTTCTAATTGAGAATGTCTTCTTGGTCTGTAAGAACAGAGTTCTGGAGTAGAGTTGTTGCAGGTTCCCTTTTTAGTAGACACCTCCTGTCTGCTGCTGGAACACATCAATTATATCTCCATCCTCCATTTCCAACTGTGCAGGTGTGTCGGTTTCCTTGATTGTCTGTCCATCAAATCGGAATCTGATCTGACTCATTGACAAACCCTGTGGTTTACAATAGGCTTTCATTAGCTTAATAAGTGGTATATGCCTCTTAATCTTAAACTGCACCACAGAGCCATCCTGCCCCGCCACCTTCAAAGTAATATGAACGTTGTTCTCAGGCTTGAGTCCTTCCTTGGGCTTTTCGTCGGCCATAGCGAGCGCCCGAGTCTTCTTAGCTGCTGCTTCACAAAAGAGGTACCAGGTCCGCACCGAAGGAGATAGAGAAGCAGCCCCAGGAGCGGTAGAAGGAGGGGGCGTTGGTGGCCGAGGGAGAGGGCACGCGCGCCTAGCGAGCTTTCTTAAACAAACTCTCAGGCTACATTCCTGATCATTTCAGTCTTGGCAGAGGTAAGAGGAAGGCTATTTGGGTACAGTGTAAGAAGGCATCAGTAGTTTCCAAAGATTCCCAGGTGGTTAGGATGTGAAACCAACGATAGCAAGCGCTGGAAGGGACAGAATGTTCCCTTTGAACATGCGAGGGCAGTTAGAACACACATCTGGAGTTGGAAGGGACAAGTGCATTGTGATGTAGGGGAAGAACACAAACCCATCTTTGAATTACTATTACTT
Organism: Dolichotis patagonum; assembly: GCA_004027295.1. Taxonomy (NCBI): domain Eukaryota; kingdom Metazoa; phylum Chordata; class Mammalia; order Rodentia; family Caviidae; genus Dolichotis; species Dolichotis patagonum. Next base: position 11,207 of record PVJX010010817.1, on the reverse strand, counting down.
TCTTTTTCTTCCTTGTTCAACTTGAGCATTGTCACAGGTGGAAAATTTCAGGAGAAGGTCTTAAGTGACTGGAATGCTTCTTTTATATGGAAAATTTGTCTTCAGAAGTCTACTCTGGAACCATCTCACACTTCATCACCACTGCACACAAAGGGCCCTGACCCAGAACATTTCAAATCTGAGTCAAATGAGTAGAACTCATATTGTCCAAGCTGGGGCCACAGTTGAGACCTGATGGTGTCACGAGCCATCAAACTTTATCTCATGGATAAACAGATTCCCAATGAGCTGTTAACTAGTTTAAGTGAATTTGTAATAATACAAGTGGAAGTAGCAACAAGTGTTGCTCCTTTAAATGTGTGAACCTATGCACTGAGATATGAATTTGTCAGTTACAGCACATGAATACATTTATAGCTTCCATATAGATAAGCTGAAAATGAAAAAAAGCAGTCCCTAGTCAAATAAGACAGATTTAGTGACAGTCTCAACATTTCAGAGGAACCAGAACAGCTGAAGAGCAGAAGTGGGTGGTGATGTTCGTAAAGGCTGCCAATCACCAAGGAAATTAGAATCTTTCCTCTTTTATATACGGCAAGAACACACTTTTCATCACAGAATTTTAGTAGATGCTATGGTGGAAGTGTGAGGTTAAATATATAGTCATTTTGAAGTTCTGGAGAAAGTGTTCACTGGGTCATCTCTTTGGTGCAAGTGTCAGTTTAGTTTAGTTATGGTTTTTGTTGCATGTGACCAGGCCTTCTGACATTGTGTCTTTCTAGCCTTGTTATCTTAGTAAGCCTCACTGAACTTACCAGATTTTATTAAACTAAATAATTTAAAGTCTTTTATTTCAAAAATAGTTATGGAGTGCCACCTACATAACTCTTGTTGAATAAAGAGCAGTTATCTAAGTTTTGGCTAAACCTTGTCCTATCTCCATGTACTGATATGTACACAGCTTGCTAGGCTATTTCTTTATACCTTCAATTGGCTTTAAGCAATGTAAATAGGGCTAGTTGAGGTGCTGATGCATTGTCTTTGAAGCTAGTCCTCAGTGGCTGTTTCCCTGCCTTGTGACAACCAAAAACATGGCTGAGCCAGGCAGGATGTAGAGCCATGGCTCCACAGCTGTCAACTGGATTTGAACCTCAAGATAAGAGGTTTTGGGGCCAAGGATTTAGCTCAGCATCCTAAGTGCCTTCCTGGCAAGTACAAGGTCATGAATTCAATCCCCACTACCAAAAAAAAAAAAAAAGCCATGACTTCCTAGGGCAAAACACATCAGAACTGAAACACTGGCCCCAGACCCCAAAGCATTAGATGCTACCTCAACTCAAAGACTAACCTCAGAAAGGTTAGCCTTTCTGCACAATCTTCTCTCTGCATATTGCAGAAGTGCTTTCAGGTCTCCTTTCTAACCCAGCTCATAGCACTCACTCATGTCCTTCCTGCCTTTCTCACAGCTACTCACCCCTAAGCCACTCCCTTCTTCGCAAATTAGTAAATCTGGAGTGGGCCCTGAGGTGAGGTCTTTGTTCTGATGAGCCTTCATCCTGTCTGGACTTAGGACCTCTTGGCTCCTCATAACTATGATTACATCTTAGTGTCATTATTCTTGCCATGGATTGCACTGGAAGTGGTAAATTGGAATTAGCTTATTGGAATTCCAATAACTTTTTCTTGGGATTACAAATTTGAACTTCTCAAACTGTGATAAGGACTGGGAGGTTAGGGTGGATTCTAATATGATCTATAAAGAATGGAGCAGTTCTACTTAATATAGCCATCAGCAGTTTTAAAAATAGTTGTAATAAAGTAGGCTTGAGATGACTAAATTGCAGCTGCTCTTCTATCAATATGGATAAAATCTTTACCTTTTCCTGTGGAGAAGTATCAATGGCCTTCATTATAAAATCAATTTTGGATTTATTTTGTTTAATTATAGGTTCAACTGGAAGAGTACAACTCTGCAAGTTTTTACTCAAATCTTTGCTTTCTTAGTATCTCATCTTAGCCATCTTCCTGCTGTTGGTGATATACACATGTGAAGGGCAGTAGTAACTAAGAGAGTGTTCCATGCTTTCATAAGTTATGAGTACAATCAATGCTGTTACAATGTCTGACTGTCCATCATGGCTGACACAAGGGAGTGGCAGTGTACTCAATGAGACAGGCTGAGAGGAACCTAAACCTATTAAAACTGTACAGGTGGGTCTAGTCAGCCAAGCAAGTTTCCATGATTGGCTATTTACTATGGTGATATTAGCTCTCATATCTATCAATCCAGTAAAAGATTTCCCATTTAGCTAAATAGTACAAGTAGGTAATATCTTGGAGAAAATGAAGTTCCTTACTTAAAGGTTTGGCTCTATCCAGTTCATGCACCGGATTAAAGGCAGGAATGGAAGTTTTAGAATTAAAATTGGCTTTTCTCTCCCAACAAACGAATGCAAGAAGCCACTGGTACATGAATGGAGATTTTCCATTCTATAGAAAGTAATAACCCTAGATATACTATTCTGTCTGGCAAATTTTAATGCATTTACAAGAACAGGCTAAGCTTAATATTACCTCTCATTACATATATTCATTTTTGTGTGTATTCCATCTACAGCAAGATTCTAACCCCTGCATGGGCTCTGGACCACACTTGGAAAATACAACTGTCTGAAGGACAATTTGCCTTATTAATCTTAAGTTCTATTCCCTCAGATGGTATCCATGTAAGATATATTAAAACAAACATCTCTATATGTATTCTAGAGGCTCATGCTCCTCATTTTGAACAAGGTGATACTGGCTCTTGGCAGTGTTCCAGGGACCGGCACCATGGATGGGCAATGTGCAAATTTAATCAGTCTTCTGCAGATTAGTCCCCAGAGTATTCCTTATGGGAAAAAATTGAGATTGGCACAAGATTTCATTTTCGGGATTTCCCAACTATACCATGACCTCAGAGGCTTTGTCCAGTGTTACATGGTCAAGTAGAGGCCTCAATCCTCCCATCTCCAGACTCATTATCATTGACAAAGCTGGGCCTATACAACATACTATATGGAAATTAGCTCTATCTTTTCATGCTGGATGGCTGCAGACTGGGTATTTGCAGCCAGTAGATGGAGGAAAAGTCACAGTAGCATTATGAATTCATTGTTATGTAAACATAAACATATGTGTTTATGATCCCCATATTCTATTGATAGGGAAGATCAAGATAGAGTGGCAATGAAACATGTTCTAATGTTCTAATAGTTATCTAACCCATTGTATCATATTTCAATGATCAATGTATCATTGAAATGACCCAACATATCAACATTTTTCTAACGATTCCACAGTAGTGATCATGGGAAGGATGCACAGAGTTTAGCTTCCAGTCAGTCTAATAGAGCCTTAGTATCATTCAAATACTTTCTTCTTGGTAGAGACTTTTTTTTAAAATTTTATTTTAAAGAGAATAAAGTAAAAGAGGGCAGAACAGAGCAGATCAGAACAGGACAACATAGGTAACACAGTACTTTACATTAAGACAACCAGACATTAACAGTAGCTATCACAATATCTCTTTCTCTGCTATAGTTGAGCATAGTTTCAAATATAATAATATAAAACATAACGAAAAAGTATAAAACCATTCAAAGAGTGAAAGAATTACAGGGCATTCTGAACCAAATAACAGAGAATGATCAATGGATACTATAATATTTCATTTTCAATAAAAAAATTTATTTATACTATCACACATATTCACATCCCAACAAGACACAATGTGATAGATAGAACCAATGGTAGTAGAAGAATAGAAGCATGGTAGGACTTGTAAGAAGGATGATATTAAATCAGCAATAGCTGTCATAATGTTTTGTTTTCTTCAAAACCACTGTTCATAGCTTCATGCATGATATAGTCAAACAAAACAAATAAAACCATTCCAACTGATGAATGAAAATACTTAAAGTCTTCAAAGCTATGAGATGGGGACTCATGCTTACCATAAAATCTTATATACTCTTATCAACTCTCATACTAGGGAGACTATATGGTATTTACACATGTGAGTCTGGTTTATTTCGCTTATGAGTATGGCCTCAAGTCGTGTCCATTTGTTTATAAATATCTCGATGTGATCATTCTTTACAGCTGAGTAGTACTCCATTGTATAAAAATGCCACAACTTTTTTATCCATTCCTCAGTTGATGGGCACTTAGGTTGTTTCCAGGATCTGGCTATTACTAATTGTGCTGCTATAAACATGGGTGCACATATGTCACTGTGGTATGATGTTTTCAGATCTTCTGGGAATATGCCTAGAAGTGGGATAGCTGGGTCAAATGGGACTTCCAAACCCAGCATTTTGAGGAATCTCCAGACTGACCTCCACAGTGGCTGCACCAGTCTACACTCCCACCAAAAGTGCAGAAGATTTCCTTTTTCCCCACAGCCTCTCCAGCACTTGTTGGTAGTTTTTTCTATTCAGGCCATTTTTTCTGGGGTGAGATGGAATCTCAGTGTGGTTTTAATTTGCATTTCTCTAGTGACAAATGATGATGAACATTTTTTCATATATTTATTTGCCATTCGTATTTCTTCATCTGAGAACTGTGTGTTTATTTCAGATGCCCATTTTTGGATTGGGTCTTTGAATTTCGAGGGTCTTAGTTTTTAAAAAAACTAAAAAATTCTTTATAAGTTCTACAAAGAAGTCCTTTGTCTGAGGGACAATCCATTAAGATTTTTTCCCAATTCGTGGGTTTTCATTTCACACTGCTGGAAATCTCTTTTGACATGCAGAAAGTCTTTAATAAGATGTGGTCCCAGTTATTGATCCTGGGAAGTATTTCCCATGCAGTTTGATGCTTGTTCATAAATACTCTACCTACCCCTATATCTTTGAGGTTTTTACCTACTTTGTCTTCCAACAGATTTAGTGCTTCTGTTTTAAGATTTAGATCTTTGATCCATTTAGATTTTAGTTTAGTACATGGTGATAGGCATGGGTCTAGTTTTAGTCTTCTGCATATGGATAGCCAATTTTTCCAGCACCATTTGTTTAAGAGACTGTCATTCTTCCAGCGAACATGTTTGGACCCTTTATCAAAGATAAGGTGGTTGAGTGAGTTTGTGGTTGTGATTGTATCTTCCAGTCTATTCCATTGATCCTCAGGTCTGTTTTAATTCCAGTACCATGTTGATTTTATTTGTAGTATAATTTCAAATCAGGGATTGTGCTGCCTCCTGCCTTGCCTTTGCTGCTTAGAATTGCCTTTGCTATTCTAGGTCTCTTCTGGTTCCAGATGAATTTTAGGAGTGATTTCTCTAGATCTATGAGGTATGTTAGTGGTATTTTGTTTGAGATTGCGTTGAATCTGTATAGTAATTTTGGGAGAATGGCCATTTTCACAATGTTTGTTCTTCCTATCCATGAACAGGGGATGTCTTTCCATTTTCTGAGGTCCTCTTTGATTTCCTTTTTCAGGGTTTTATAATTTTCACTGTATAGCTCTTTTACTTCTTTCGTGAGATTAATTCCTAAGTATTTCATTTTTTTGGATGCTAGTGTAAAGGGTGTAGTTTTTCTTATTGCTCTCTCAGTACTTTTGTTGTTAGTGTATAGAAATGCTATTGATTTTTGTGTATTGACTTTGTATCCGGCTACCTTGCTGAATTTGTTAATCATATCTAGGAGTCTTTCAATAGAGTTTTGGGGGTCTTCTATGTAAAGTATCATGTCTTCTGCAAATAATGATAATTTAACTTCCTCTTTTCCTATCTTTACTCCTCTTATTTCTCTTTCCTGTCTTATTGCTCTGGCTAGTATTTCCAGTACTATGTTGGATAACAGTGGTCATAATGGATATCCTTGTCTTATGCCTGATTTTAAGGTAAAGGCTTTCAGTTTTTGACCATTTCAATGATGCTGGCTGTTGGTTTGTCATAGATGGCCTTTATCATATTGAGGTAAAGACCATCTATTCCAATTCTCAGTCAGGTTCTTATCATGAATGAGTGTTGGACCTTATCAAAAGCTTTTTCTGCATCTATAGAGATGATCATGTGGTTCTTGCTTTTGGCTTTATTGATGTGGTGGATTACATTTATTGATTTACGTATGTTGAACTATCCCTGCATCCCTGGGATGAATCTCACTTGGTCGGGGTGAATAATTTTCTTGATGATTTGCTGCATCCTGTTTGCTAATATTTTATTGAGCATTTTTGCATCTATGTTCATTAGGGAGATTGGCCTATAGTTCTGTTTTTTAGTTGAGTCTTTCTCAGGTTTTGGTACTACCGTAATATTTGGTTCCAGGAATGACTTAGGAAGAATTGCTTTCCTTTCAACTTCATTGAAGAGTTTCAGGAGTGTCGGCATTAAGTCTTCTTTGTATTTCTTGTAGAATTCTGCAGCGAATCCATCTGGACCTGGGCTCTTCTTTGTTGGCAAGGGCTTAATTACATTTTCAATTTCAGTGAAAGAAATTGGGTTATTCAGCAGTTTTACATCTTCCTGATCCAGCTTTGGTAGTTCATATGTATCTAGAAATCTGTCTATTTCTTCAGTGTTATTGAACCTATGAGAGTAGAGGTTTTCGAAATAGGTGTTGATGATCTTCTGTATTTCCACAGAGTCTGTGGTAATTTCACCTTTTTCATTCCTTATTGCATGAATCTGATTTTCTCTTTCCTTTTTTTAATAAGGTTGGCCAGGGGCTTATCAATTTTATTTATTCTTTCAAAGAACTAACTCTTTGATTCATTGATCCTTTGTACTGTTTTCTTAGTCTCTAGTGCATTAATTTCTGCTATAATCCTTATAATTTCCTCCCTTCTTGTGACTTTTGGCTTGGCTTGCTCTTCTTTTTCTAGATGTTGAGTTGTAGCATCAGGTTGTTTATTTGTGTTCATTCTGTCTTCCTGATGGGGAACTCAGTGCAATAAATTTTCCTCTGAGGACTGCTTTCATTGCATCCCAAAAATTCCAGTTAGTTGTGTTTGTATTTTCATTTGCTTGCATAATGTTTAATTTCTTCTTTAATTTCGTCTGTGACCCACTGATTGCTCAAGAGTGTATTACTCAGTTTCCATGTGTTTGTGAGGTTTTTACAGTTGCTTTCATCGTTAATTTCTAATTTCATGGCACTGTGATCTGATAACATTTTTAAGTAAATGCAAAAGAATTGAAATATTAATGGGATATTTCAATTCTTTTGCATTTACTTAAATATGTTCTGTGGGCTAGTATATGGTCTATTTTAGAGAATGTCCCATGTACTGCTGAGAAGAATGTATATTCTGATGTTGTTGGATGGAAAACTATATACATCTATCAAGTCCATTTGTTAACAGGTATGATTCAGTTCTGTTATTTCTTTGCTGATTTTCTGTCTAGTTGATCTGTCCCTCTGTGTCAATAGTGTGTTAAAATCTCCTGTTATAATTGTGTTATTGCTTATTTGACTTTTCATTTCTGTTAATATTTTCTTTGTATAGCTGGGTGCTCTGGAATTTGGTGCATAGATATTTAAGATTGTCATCTCTTCCTCTTAAAGTTTTCCCCTAACTAGTATGTAGTCACCTTCTTTATCTCTTTGGATCATTCTTGGTTTGAAATTCACATTGTCTGCAAACAGGATTGCTACTTCTGCTTTTTTGTTGTTTGTTTGTTTTCCTGTTGCATGAAGTACTGTTTTCCAACCTTTCACTTTCAGTCTATGGGTTTCCTTTTGGTTAAGATGAGTTTCTTGTAGACAGCATATGGTTGGATGTTGTTTCTTGATCCATTCTGCCAGTCTGTTTCTTTTGATTGGTGAGTTGAGGCCATTTACATTAATAGTTATAACTGTTATATATTGGTTTATTATTGACATGTTATCTTTCTGCTGTTGTATCTTTAGCTTTCCATTCTATTTAATTTTCTACCTTGCTTGGTGGGTTTATCCCATGTGTATCTAGCATATCTTTCAGTATTCCTTGTAGGGTTAGTTTTGTGGTCATGAAGTTTTTCAGCTGTTCTTTGTCATGGAAGTATCTTATTTCTCCATCCATTTTGAAGGACAGTTTTGCAGGGTACGTCTGTCTGGATTGGAAGTGGTTTTCCTTTAGGATCTGAAATACTTCACTCCATGCTCTTCTTGACTTCATTGTTTGGGTTGAGAAGTTTGCTGTGGTTCTGATAGGTTTTCCTTTATTTGTGATCTGTCTTTTCTCTCTAACAGCTTTTAGTATTCTGTTCTTATGGTAGGTTTCTGTGATGGTGATTATTATGTGTCTGGCTGTAGTTTTATTTTGGTTATGGCTATGTGAAGTTCTATATGCTTCACCAATCCAAATGTCAGTTTCTCTTCTCATGCTTGGGAAGTTTTTAGCTATTACCTCTGTAAATATCCTCTTGTTATCATTTTGGCTGTCCCCTTCTTTTTCATTTATCCCTATTAATCTTATGTTATTTTTCTTTGCATCGTCTTGCAGCTGTTGAATGGTTATTTACTGATTTTTTTGTTATTTTTAAAAGATCTTTCCTTTTCTGTTCACTAGCTGCAATCTTATCTTCAAGGTCTGAAATTCTATCTTCACTTTCATTGAGGCAGCTTTTTACAGCTTTCAACAGAATTTTTGATTTCCTATATATCTCTTTGAATCTGCTTTTTGCATTCTGTTTGTTTCTTATAGTGTTCATTCAGGGATTCTATCTGTTTGCTTTGTTCCTATAATTTTTTAGCTGTGTCTTCACTAGATGTGTTCACTATTTCTTTCACTACTTTAATCATTTTCTTCTTTTACCTGGGCAATTATTTCTAATTTGAATTTATCCATAGTTTCCCCTATTTGCTTCTTTATTTCAGTTGATATCATTTCAGGTGTATAGCTTCTATTTTCTTCTATGTACATGGCTCCCAGGCTTTCTTGGAATGGGCTGGTGATTTGAGCCTGCCTTTTGGTCTTTCCTTTTGTCATTTTTTTCTTTATTTCTTTGGGTTGAGTGGAGTTCCAAAGCTTCCTCTGGTTGTGTTACAAATCTCCTCCTGCACCCTCAGCTACTGGAACAGTCTCAGCTCCTCTGCAGGTACTTGGCCCCCTCAGGCAATCTCCACCTCTCTGCGGATTCTTGTCTCTCTTGATTGAATTGCAGAAGCTGGGCCTGGAGAACTGGGGCCGGCAGAGCCCCGGGATACAATCCCCTGTCTTAGGGGTGTGGATCCTTGGTAGAGACCTTAGTTAAAAGACATAGCAATCAGACCAAGAAGATAATTGAATTAATTTTAAGAGGAATACCCTCCCTAGAGTCTTTGATAGCCAGTACATTTACTGGCTCCACATCACTGGCTCATTCAGTACAAACTGCTCATTTTGTAGACAATTGGAGAAGAACTGCTGATAAGAGCTGGAAAATTTGTGAGAAATTGATATAAAGTTGCAAACCCAATTGTTACTCAATTTTTGACAAAATCTTTTTAAAAATTTATTGCTATCCTAACTGGAGTATCTCCTTATATTAATTTGCATATGTTAATTTTTTATTTCCTGTTATATTCCGTTTCTTTCTATCTCTACATATGCAAAAATACAAAGTTTTCATTGAAATTTCTTTATGGTTTGACAGTGAGAAAAACTGAGCATTATAGAAACTTCCATCCTTTGGACAGATCAAACTGAAAGTTTGCAATTGTAACAAGGTTTAAAGTGCCACTATAATCTGACTTACTTTTTTCCATTCCTCAGTTGATACGCATGTAGGTTGCTTCCAAGATTTGGCTATTATAAATTGTGCTGCTATAAACATGGGTGCACATATATCACTGTGGTATGATGTTTTCAGTTCTTCTGGGAATATGCCCAGAAGTGGAATACCTGGGTCAAGTAGGACTTCCAATCCCAGCTTTTTGAGGAACCTCCACATATGATTCACTTTTATATCATCACATTTCCATATAACCAAAGGCTGCTTTCTTGGAGCATGATAAAATACATACACAAGAAGCAATCCATCAAAGTATTACTATAGATATAGATGCTTTTCAGAGAAAAGTGCTGTCTGTGTCACAACAAATACTTATATTTTATAGCTAAATTAAAGATTGGGATAAGTTTATTGATGTTATACAACAATTGACTTCCTTTGCATATTTTATGGCACATTTTCGGTTTTATATTGGAATTAGTGTGCTCATTCTCTTGTTTATAATTCTTCTCATTAAAGTGTGTCATAGAGGGTTCAAAACCTGGTGATGACTGACTGACCTTGCTCAAGCTTCTTCAAAACAAAGAAGGGTGAACTGCGGAGAACAACATGGGCTCTCCTTGAATAAAGAGCCATTATCTCCATTTTGGCTATACCTGGTGCTATCTACATGTTATGATATGTACAGAGTTGGATGGGCTATTTCTTTATCTCTTCACTTGGCTTTGAGCAGTGTAAATAGCTGAGGTGCTGATGTGTTATCTTTGAAACTAGGTGACAGTCACTGTGGATTGCCCTGTAAGTGGTAGATTGGAATTAATTTATTGGAATTCCATGGGGTTACAAATATAAACTTGCTGGGCTGAGATGAAGACTGGAAAAGGCTTTGTATACACAGTGTCAACACTTAAACTCAAAACCAGAAATATTGTCAAGTTGCCTCTATTTGTGACCCCTAGCTATTTTGAATCAATATACTGACCAAAGAAAGAAACTGCTACTAGAAAATAGCATTGAGACTTTTGTTCTTTCAAATATAGTGAACTAGTGTATAAATACTTATTTCATCACATGGTCCCTTGCACATATAGAATGCAGAATGCCAGAGGATGTGCCTGGGTTTGTTAAAAAATATAAACATTGAGAAAACATGAAGAATGACAAATGTAAGGTATTTGGGTAATAATTCATTTATCAAAAACAGCAAAAAAAAAACCCATTGAAGACTTTAGTATAACAAAACAGTGTGTATGTGAGTGAGGGCTGGGGACAGGTTTCAGTGGTACTCTGTTTTCAAATCACTCTTTTTTGTAAACTGGTTCTACAGTGACTGTTTTCTCAAAGTAGAAAACTACACTACAGTTCTCAGAGCTGGCCAGGGGTAGTAAGGTAACATCAGGGTGATTCTTGAACAACTCAATTGAGGTAGGAAGTGCATAACACAATACAAGACAGAGAGGAATTACACCATGGAAACTGAAGTAAGAGTGCTCCTTCCTACCTTTTGAACTTTACAAGCTAAAAT
>PVJX010010816.1:0-55655 GCA_004027295.1 Dolichotis patagonum | reverse complement strand
TCTTTTTTCTTCTATGTACACAGCTTCTAAGCTTTCTTGGGGAGGGCTAGGGCTTTGAGCCTGCCTTTTGGTCTTTCCTTTTGTCATTTTTCTATATTTCCTTACTTTGAGTGGTGTTCCAAAGCTTTCTCTGCTTATGTGGCAAATTACCTGTTACACCCTCAGTTCCTGGAGGGGCAGTGGCTCCCCCACAGGCTCTGGGCTTCCTCACAGGGTCCTAACTCCCCTCTGTGGGCTCCTGGCTCCCTAAGTTGTAAGGCGAATGCTGGGTGTGGTCACCCCGGAGCCTGTGGAATCTCAGGCAGGCCAGGCCTCTGTGCTTTGTCCCAGGCAGGTCTCCAGGAGGTTCCCTGTGAGTGAAGGGCCTACAGGTCCCACAGAGTCAGGCTAGAATGTTGGTTTCTGAAAAGTTCCCGGTCCCAAACAGACCTGGCCAAGATGCCAGTTTCCACAATATTCCCAATCGAAACAGCCCGGACCACTCTGCGGGTCCGAGAGTTTCGGGTCCCAAAGAGACAGGCCGAGATGCTGCTTTCTGGGAGACTTCCTGGGGGTGAAGGGCGGGGCTATGGGCCCAAACAGACCCAGCCCAGATGCCAATTTCCAGGCAGTTCCCTGCGGATGAAGGGCGTGCTTACCAGTCCCATAGAGTCGCGCCAAGATGCAGGTCTGCACAGACTTTCGATCCAAACAGCCCAGGCCACTCTACGGGTCCAAGAGTTTCGGGTCCCAAAGAGACAGCCTGAGATGCTGCTTTCTGGGAGACTTCGATGGTCAGCCACAGAGTCAGATGAGGAATTGTGCAGAGGGTGTCTACACACTGGAGGCCGAAGGATTCAGTCCAAGGTCTGGAGTTCACCCTGGTGTCTCTGGTAAGTCCACACCAGCACGCTGATGGGTCTGCTATTGCTGCCACAAGCCAGGCCACCTTAAAAGGGACTGCACTCAGAAGCCCCCTGGACCATGCCCCGACTGCAAAGGTGACCACTGGAGGTTGGACTGCCCTCTGAGGCCAAGGTCTCAGGGTTCAGACCCATCCTATCAGTTGGTCCAGCAGGACTAAAGGGTCCTGGGGCACTCGCTGCCCTCTCCTTCTGGCCTGACTATCATCTCCACAGAGGAGCCCCAGGTAATCATGACTATAGAGGGAAAAAAACCAGCCTATTCCTGGATACTGGTGCAAGCCTCTCGGTCCTTCTTTTCAATTCTGGCCTTCCTTCTAGTGAGCTGCTGTCCTTTAAGCCCATGTCTAGACTAGCTAACATCTCCTTCTCCCTAGCAGGTCACAGGGACCTGATGTAACTCAGCGTGTGCTTCAAGAGGAAGCCACGTCCACACCGCTGAGCAAGCCCATGTTCCTAAAGCAGATAGTTACAGGACAGAGAATATGTCATCTTTAATAGTTATTTGTTGGGGCTCACTTTTTCTCATGGCATTGCACTATCCTTAGAATTCTGAGACATATGAGAGCCCCCAAAGAAACAGTTTGCATGTCTGATTAAATTAACTGATGACCTTCAATTAACTGTGATTCTTCTGCCATTAGACTTTATGACAATGTTATGAATATAATAATTTATATCTGCATATTTCTTTATTGTGCTATCAGGTTCTTGACCCTGTTTAGTCTTCACAGTAACCTTGTAACAGGTATTTCCCTCACTGGACAGATATTTTAAAGACATAGAGGGCTGGGGATTCAGCTCAGTGGTATAAGTGCCTACATGGCAAGCATGAGGTCGTGAGTTTGATCCCCAGTACCTAAAAAATAAATAAAAATAAAGACAAAGATGCGATTACCTTCTCTAAACCTTGGTGATTTCCCACTGTCAGCCCTTGTGTCATTAATCTGTCCTTGGGAAATATGTTTTAAATTCTTAACCAAAAGGAAAAAGAGGCAGTTTGGGCTGGGCGTGTTGGCGCACTCCTGTAATCCCAGCACTTGGGAGGCTGAGGCAAGCAGATCATTATAAATTCAAGACAAACTTGGGCTACAAAGTGAGCCCAAGGTCAGCCTGAATCGCATAGTGAGATCCTGTCTTAAAAAGACAAAAAAAAAAAGGCAGTTTGTACAAAAATGTACATGGTAGTTTTATTCAAAATATAAAAATTTAGAAGTATACCAAATCCCAACAATACAGGTCAGCACCAGGCATGGTGACACATGCCTGTAATCCCAGCACTCAAGAGATTGAGGCAGGAGGATTGCTACGAGTTTTGGGCCAGCCTGGGCTACAAACTAATGTAAATAGGATCTTCTATTTTGTGTGACATAGGAGTTTAAGTGAGGGCGATAATGACTTTGGATCTTTTGGGTACACTTACACAGGATTTTATACCAAGAAGAAAAAACCGTCAGAATTAAAATCATAAAATCTCAGTACAGCAGGGTGGGCTAAGGACATGGTGACAGTTGTATGTTGGGATGCCAGTGTTTAGGCCAATTCAAGTGAGAAGGTGGGGCCTGACCAGGCCACTGTGGCTTGACTCATCTGCTCACCCACACACTTGGCCTGTGGTTCCACCGGTTACCGCTGCCATGGCAGTTCAAGGCCAGCAAGAAGGCACAGAGCGGGAAAAGAATGAGCCTATTAACCGAGAGAAAAACTGGTCAGACTTGATCAAGCAGAACGTTAGTGTGCGATGTCAAACTGGCCTTATGTATGATTTCTAAGAGGCTCCAAGAACAGTTCTCTTCTCTTTACGGGTAATTTTTGTGGTTGAAAGCATAAAAACATGGTGCCAATGGCTCATTACTAATTCAGGACATATAAATGGCCCAAGTACCTGAACTTTTTGTTTGTTTATTTGTTTTTTGGTACCGAGAATCAAACTCCCGACCTTGTGCTTGCCAGGCAGGCACTGTGCCACCGAGCTACATCCCCAGTCCCTGAACTTTAATATCTATTCAAATGTGTTCATTAAGTTTCTTCCATCTCTCTTTCAAGATTCATATTCTGAACACACACACATAAATCAAAAGTATGTATTTGCCTTTTGTTCTTTGAGTGAATGAAGTTCGCTTTGGGATTACTGTTTCACCACACACAGGCAGGAGGTAGGCTGGTGGTCTAGAGTTTGTGGGTTTTCTGCCTTAAGTCTGTAACCTTTGAGTTAATTGAGCCATGGGATTTAGCTCAGTGGTTCAAGAGTTTGCTGGATAAGCGTGACTTTGTGAGTTCAATCCACACCAGTAGTTGTTTATACACCTGCCTCCCCCGTTCTTTCAGTAGTCGAGGTAGGGACTGTCTTAGCTTCTTTCATTTCCCCAGTGTCTATCATTGCTCAGTACTATACAGACACTCAGGTATAACTGCTGAGTGAATGAAGTTATTTCTCTATCTACTTTAATGCCTTTTTTTGGTACCAGGGATCAAACTCATGATCTTGTACTTGCCAGGCAGGCACTTATGCCACTGAGCTAAATCCCTGGCCCCTTAGTGCTCTTTTCAAAATCAGTTTTTATTAAGTACTTAATATTCATAGATATTAAGTATAATTGAGAGAGCAAGAGACAATGACTCTTGTCCCCTAACCAAACATTATGTTATGATGAACACATAAAAACCAGTTGTAGGCCACACCAATGTGTTAAATTTTTCACCCAAGCTTATCTGCTTGTCTGCACCATTTCTATTATTCTCTGACCTTACTTTAGGCCCTGATTCAAGCACATATGCCTCAGATGGCTTCCTTGTTTTACTGAACAATTTGACTCCATTCTCAAGCACATTGATTTAGATTCTCCTAACTTATCTTTACCCGTCTTCTTTGTTCATCTTTACTAATCCATGAAATACTTTTTCTTATTTATTTATCCGTTTATTCTTTTAGAGAAAGGGTCTCCTTATACAGTTCAGGCTGGCCTTCAACTAACTTTGTAACCCAGGCCAGCCTCAAAATCACAGCAAACCTCCTGCCTCAGCCTCCTAAGTGCTGGGATTACAGGTGTGCATCACCATGCATGGCTCCACCAGGTAGTCTGGCCCGCACTTCTCGAAGAACTGGCAGCAATGGCTTCACTTGAAGTTTGTTAGAAATGTAGAGCCTCAGGTGCTAGGACTGCTGAGTCCAAAGCTGCATTCTAATGACACACCTAAGTGATCTGTATGCCCATTAGCACTGGAGAAACTCTGCTTGAAATCTTTAAGAATGACCATTCCTGCTAGCTCATGGTTTTCCTTGTCTCTTGTTATTCTTTAGACACCAACATCCATTGTGTTACTTATCTGATTTGTATAAGATCACTCTGATTGGGTGACTTACAATGACAATTATTATCTCCCCTATTCTGTGAGTCAGGAATCTGGGAAAGACTTATCTGGATGCTTTGGCTCAAAGTCTTTCAAACAAGGTGTTGGCTGGGGCTTCAGGGACCTAAAGCTCAGCTAGGGAGAATCTACTAGCAAGCTTCCTCATAGTTGCTAGCAGCCTGAGTCCCCTGGGTTGTTGGAGGGTCTTCCTCAGGTCCTTGCTTGGTAGGTCTTACCCCTGGGCAGCTCACAACATGGCGCCTGGCTTCATTAGAGGAGGCAACTGAGTAAAAAAGCAAGTGAAGGCAACAAGATGGAAGTCAGATTTTGTTTTGCAGCCTAATCTCAGAATGCTATATTTGATAGAAAGTAAATCACTAGGTTCAGCCTACCCCTGAGAGAAGTGGAGTATACATGGGTGAGATTACTGGGAGATGGGAATTATAAGGATTATTTTAGGGGCTACTGGCCACTTCCATGCTTGTTGGAAACATGGCTTACTCTCACTTTGCTTGCATACCTGCAAGGCCATATCTGGGACCTTGAAATCACACGGCATTTCAGGTTCTCCAGGCTTTCATTCTCTGCTGCCTGTAGTGACTACAGCTTGTTATGCTCTCTACTTATCCCTCTTTATCACTCATTGAAATATGCTGTACAGCAAGGTTGACTACTGGTCTTATTCCTTTCAGCCTATCTGGGTAGTCTATTAATGCCCTACCAGTATTACTCAAGGGTCCATGTGAGGGATTCCTATGGTTGACTAATTATGGATAACCTTACATACATCCACACTGTTATGGTTGATACACTGTGTCAATTTAAGAAGTTTAGAAGTTTAACTAAGCCACTCAACAAGGGGCCTAGTCCTCACTTTGTAAATATCCTGAACCCATGCAAAGAGGAAGGCATGGAGATTGGGGGAGGGGAGATAGCCTGCTTACAATATAAGGGAGGAAAAAAGGGCTACTCCCTCCTCCCCTGCTTTCGTTCTTGCTGCTTTTGCTGTCCTCTGCTGTCCTCTGCTGCCTTGAAGTGTTGCCTCTGTGCTGTGCCACCCTGCCTTGCAGCCAGCTGATTTCAGACTGAAACCTCCACAAAATGTGAGCTAAACAAACCTTTCCTTCCTTAATTTTGGGTGTCAGGTATTTTGTCCCAGCAACAAGAGAAAAGTAACTGAGGCACACACTTACCTGCTTAACTGAGGGGTTGTCACCTTCCTTTCCTTCACATTAGGAAAAATCTGGCATTCTCTGGCTTCTCACCTACTTCTAGGTTGATGCACACACCTGAAGGAAACTGTAGTCATACTGATTAAGTTCACTCTAAATGTATGCTAACTACAGCTAGGTACCACCTCTCTTCAGGAAAACATCCATACACAATTTACCCAGCAGCATTTCCAGAAATATATCATTCTCCTCAGTCTCCACTCTCATCTTCTTTATTCTTGATTCACTCTTAGCTTAACTCTAGGAGAAGGCTGTTCTCCAGGTTAGTTGTCTCTACTTTAGACTGCTCTCATCGCTTCACTCATTATTTCTTGTTCGTATTACCCTAGAGGAATTATTATACTATACTGAGTGTTTATTATACTTTTTTGGGTCTCCTTTTTTGCTCCATCAGTTCCTTCCTCTCCCTGTTACCTTCCTCCCTTGAGTTGACAAACAGCGCACAGTAAAAACAATCTTACGACCTTGATGCATATATCCACTTATCTACAACTCTATCACTGCTCTCTCTCCACCACTAGCCGGTCGTGTGTGTGTGTGTGTGTGTGTGTGTGTGTGTGTGTGGTGCTGGAGATCTAAATCCAAGGCCTCATTCACGTTAGGCAAGTGAGCTATACTCTGCCACTGAGCTATACTCCCAGCTCTTAAAATGCAATTTTTTTCCTGCCCCAGCCAAGTGAAGGAAACATTATTCAAGCCCCAAAGCCGTTCCAGTGGACGGGCAGAGACCTTCACTTGACCTTCTTCTTGAGGTACAGGTTGTTGGTGGTTGTACCTCTTGTGGCAATGGCTGTACAAGGGTGCAGGAGGGTGAAGCAGCAGACCACCTTGACACGGTTGTGCTTCAGGGCAAGCTGATGCAGGGACCGCTGGACAATCCCACCTTGTCCACGCAACAGCAGGCACAGAGTAGACTCTTTTTGGATGTTGTATCAGAGTGGCCGTCCTGCAGCCATTTTCTGGCAAATATTAGACGCTCTGATCAGGTGGGACACCCTCCTAGTCATGGATTTTGGTTTTGACATTCTTGATGGTGCCACTGGTCTGGACCACAGAATAATGGTCTTGCCTGTCAGGGAAGACATCTCTGTGTCTTCCACTCAGCTGCCTCATTCGATATTTAAATATACAGGAAAGTAAAATGCCATAATAGAATGCAATATACTAGTACCTAGGTTTAACAATTAGCTGTATTTGCTTCATGTTTCTTTATCTGAGATCATTTAAATGAAATTATAGACATCATGATACTTTACCCATAAATACTTTAGAATGTACCTCTTAAAAATAGCATTGGACTGCATGTGGTGGTGCACGCCTATAATCCCAGCACTAGGGAGGCTGAGGCAGGAGGATTGCTGTGAATTTGAAGCCAGCTTGGGCTGCATAAAGGAATTCAAGGCCATCCTGCACTATCTAATGAGATGCTGTCTCAAAAGACAGAGGGGGAGAGAGAGAGAGAAAGAGAGAGAAAGGACTGCATCAGATATTTTGAAGCAATACTTTTGGCCATAATAATTAATAATGAAAATGACACCAGACAGAGGTTGAACAGACAGTAATGAGGCAGATATCTTTGTAAAAATAATTTTTGCAAGAGGTTGTGGTGACCCTTGTACAAGGCTATGATCTGGCACAATCTTTTGTGAGAGTTACTATAAGCCAATCATATGTAAAACCTTTCTTCATAATCTCCCAGCTCTGTTTACGTTGTTGTTGTTGTTGTTGTTGTTGTCAGGGTTGACAAAGCAACTGTAATTTGATTTCATCATCTTTCACATTTCTTTCACACCTTAGTATTGTATGTTCAATTTTTCCCAGTGATCTCAATAAACATCTTTTACAGTAGCTTTTTTGTCAGGATTCAATTTAAAGACCAGGTATTACATAGGATGTTGTTCCATTTAATTCAATTTGCATTTCAACATTGCTTCCTTCTTTTCTTTTTTATGTCATTGTATAATTGAAGAGACTAAGCCAATCATTTCAATCTAATGTTCTGCCTTCTAGATGTATTGAATGGGCTTCTTCCTGGTATCATTGAACCTGTTCATCTATCCCCTGTATTTCCTGGAAACTGGATGTAAGATTTATAAGGGCTAATTTGAATCCAGGTGAGACATTTTGTTCAGGATATGATTGTTGGTGCTGTGTACTTTGTATTGCATCACATCTTGAGCTCAGTATTTATCGCTATCTCATTTTTAATGATGTTCACATTGATGATTAGAAGAAACAGCCAGATATCCCCTACATTAAGTTACATTTTTCCTTTTTGTAACCATCATGTAATCCATAGAGTGATACTTTGGCACCATGTAATACCAACATTCAACTGACCATGTAATTCTTCTGTCCTAAAATGAAACTTTTTTATGGAAGGCTATTGGTGACTTGCTTATCATTATAATCAAGAGCCTCTGCTCATCTTTCTTAAAGCTTCTGAACCATTTTATATTATTATATCTTTTTTGATTCCTATTTTAAACTAGGCATGGTGGTGCACACCTGTAATCTCAGCACTCAGGAGGCTAAGGCAGAAGGATCATTGTGAGCTTGAGGCCAGCCTGGGCTACATAAGTGGGTTCCAGGCTGGCCTGCACTACTCACAAAATCAAACAAACAAAAAAGATTCCTATTTCAAGTGCATCTGCTTCCTTCCTCTTTCTTTCTTTCTTTCTTTCTTTCTTTCTTTCTTTCTTTCTTTCTTTCTTTCTTTCTATGCTTGTTGAATATTTTCTCTTCAAGTGACCCAAAAAATGTCACAGTTCTATTCTTAATTTTCAAACTAGTTTCTACACTGCTACTTCAATAATCTTACCCATTTCTGTAGTACAAGCAGATCATACAAAAATGTGTATCTTAGCTTGTTGTTATTTCCTGGGAATCCATCAGATATAACTTAAGAGTTGACCAACATAAAAGTAAAGCCATCTTCTCCAGCAGCTACTTTTCTTTATTCTCTATATGTTCTAATGGTAGCAATACTTTCCCAATCATTCAAACTCAAAAATTTGGCACCGACTTTGTTGTCTTAATCTATATATTCAGTCATTTCCAAATCTTTTATTTTCTATTTCATTTTATTGGGGATAAATTTTATTTTTATGGGATAAGAAATGTACATGCTATAAAAAGTCAAAGAAGTAGTTCTACAAGGTCCTTCTTTTAAAAAAAAATATACAATAGGGACTACAAATGTAGCTCAGCAGCACAGCACCTACCTGGCAAGTGCCAGGTCCTGAGTTCAATTTCCTGTACAAAGAAAGAAAGAAAGAAAGAAAGAAAGAAAGAAAGAAAGAAAGAAAGAAAATACGATGAAACCCAGGAACCCAGGTGTGGAGGTACACAACTGTAATCCCACCTACCATTCAGAAGGCTGAGGCAGGAGGATCACCACAAGTTCAAGACCAGCCTGAACTTTATAGTGAAACCTGTTAAAAAATAAAATAACTCTTAAAACAATGAAAATAGCAGTCTCTAACTCAGTGGTTTTTTTTTTTTAACTAGGCACTGCTCTGCAACTCTTTTTCAATGTCAACTTTTTTAGTGGTTTCTTCTATTTACTTTCATTCTTTTCTCTTTTTTTTAAGCCTAAGCTACCCCACCATGTTGAAGTCTTGTTAAATTCCCAGGCTGATCTCAACCTGATGAGCTCAAGTGCAATTTTTACATCAGCCTCACAAGTAGCTGGTACTACAGACATACGTGACCATGTCCAGCATTTTAATTCCAATTCACTGTCTTCTGACTTTTACTTAAAATGTAGCTATATTCAGTCATCTTTCCAGGAACACATACACTTTCTTTCTTCTACTTCTGTTAGATATAAACCAAAGATCCGTGCTTGCTTCTAGAATATAGAGTGGTACTAGAAAGTAATACCCACCTACGAACTGTTTGTCAATCCCTTTTCAATACATGCACCCATGGCTGAGTTTACCCAGTGAAATGTGAGGAGAAATGAAATGCCCTGCTTCTAGGTCTGTGCCACCTACTGAAGAAAGAAGGCAGCAGTGCTGCCATCAGCTTGTACAACCCATTCTAGATCTTGAGACCTGTTTGCTGCAACAGTATCCTCTACCTAGTAAACCCTGCCATCATCCTCCCATACAGGTTTGGTTAAATCAGTGTTCACATTTACTTTACAATGTTCATTACTGAGACATACAGCATACTGTGATCACATTTCATTTGTTTGTTTACATTTCTTTTTGTTTTTTGAGACAAAGTCTCACTATGTAGCCCAGGCTGGTCTTGAACTCACACCTGCCTCTGTCTCCCAAATGTTGGGATTACAGATGTGACCACTATGCCCTGCACATTTTCTTTTTAATGCTAGTGATTATGATGACATTTACTTTGTTTTTATGTTGCTTTGTTTTCTATGTACTTGTCACAATTTATCTTTTTCCTCTCCCACAGCGGTAGAACTCCTCTTTAGAGTTAAATACATCAGGCGATGTATCATTTTTGTAGTTTTCCCCTCTTAGCAGTGGAGGATGTGGGGGAGGTCTCCACTGTTGTGTTTCAACTTCCTATAACTCACTGTCCTCTAAGCCAGTTGCACAGCTGGGCACCTGGGACTATGAGTACTCCTTTCTCCTCTTTCTATAAAAAAACTTTTTCTCAGGGTATAGCTTAGCAGCAGAAGTACCTGTCTGGCAATCTCAAGGTCCTGAGTTCAAGTCCCAGTACCTAAAAAAAGAAAATTGCAAATTTCTAAGAAAAAAATTTTAAAAACTCTCTTCTCTCCCAGTCTTTCTTATACCATGCATGTTTCTTTTCTTGATTTCTTACATTGTTTTGATAGGAAACTTTCTCCAATAGCTTCCTGAAAAAGGATGCAAATTTTTAAACAACTTGCATATCTTAAATGTTTGTATTTCACCTTTACATATGACCTTAGTTTGTAGAATTTAATATTAGAAACCTGTTTTGATGACAATTTTATGGGTTTTGTTTGGTTTTTCTTTGCTTTTGAGAGACAATCTTGCTGTATAGTTCAGGCTAGCTTTGATCTCACTATGTAGCCAGGCGGACCTCAACCTCACAGTGATCCTCCTGTCTCAGCTTCCTGAGAGCTGGGATTACAGACATACTCAGCTTTGACGACAATTTTGGAATCATAGTTTTATTGTGTTCTAGTGTCCAGTATCACTATGAAAAAGAAGTCTAATGCTATTCTCTTTCTCTCTCATTCATGATCTTCTCTAAATTCCTTTAGGATTTTGTGTCAATTAATTTTCATAAATTTTCTTTATTTCTTTAACACTCTTGTTTTTATGCCCTCTTTCTGAAATTCCTGTTAGTTGAATGGTAAAGTGCTTGAGTTGAATTTCCAGGATTTTGTTTTGTTTTGTGTTTGCAATACCCAGCTATATCACACCGAGGGACTTCCCAATCTCCTTTTTGTACTTTTTATTTTGAGATGAGTTCTCACTAAGTAACTGAGTCACCCAGGCTAGGCTTGAACTTACAGTTCTCCTGCCTCAGCCTCTCAGAGTGCCAGCGTACTTTTATTATCCCTTCTTTCCTATTTTCTACTTTTTTAGAAATATTAACATTATTTTCCAAACCCTTCCTCTATTGAATTTTCTATTTCTACTATTAAATTCTTAATATTTATACATTTTTCTAATTCTCTGAATGTTCTCTTTTAATGGCATCCTATTTTTGTTTAAAAAATGCAATACTTTTATCTAAGAACATTAATTATGGTTGCAAATGCAAATTTTATACTTTCTTCTGTTCCATATAGTTTTAATTAAAATTCATTTTTAAAAGTTTGGAGTTTGGGTTTTCTCCTATTTTTGCATTAGAATCTTTCTTCTAACATATGGTTACTCTTGGTGGTGCCTTGATACTAAAAATGAGGCAATTCAATGGTAGAGAACTTATCTTATCCAGGAGGCTCTGAGTTTGTGCCCCAGCCCTGTAATCAGTCAGTCAGTGTCTCAGGCATCCATCTCTCTGCATGAGCCGCTTGATTAGACAGAACTCTTGTGTTCTCTCCTCAAACACTGTTGTTTTGGAAAGCTAGTAGCTACCATGACAAATATCCTCTTTGAAATGGGTACTATAACCCACCAGCAAATGTCTGAAGTCAATAATATATGTCTACCATGTAGCTTTGAACCCAAACTGTCTCAAAGTCTAGAGTCCTCTGGTTCATCTCAACAGATAATGAGTGTCCTTGGTGTACTGCAAGGGCAGGTGTATCATTCAGAGTTCATTAAAAGAACAGAAACCAGTTCAGACTTTTTTTTTTTTTCAGTTCTCGGGGTTGAACCTAGGACTTTCACATTGACCTACATCCTCAGATCCTCAGCACTACTTTAGTTTTCATTTTGAAACAGGATATTGTTAAGTTACTGAGTTGTCCAGGCTTCACTTGAACTTGCAATCCTCTTGCTTCAGACTTTCAAAGTGCTGGGATTACAAGTATGCAGCACCACACCTGGCTACAGATATTTTTAACAGCAAAAGATATGAATCAAATAATTAGAAGCTTCCAAATGCATTGGCAGGGATTAAGAAGAAGGCTGGGCCTTCTGCCCATGTTACACTTGCTGTACACTGAGCGCATGCTACACACGAAGCACCTGTTTGTGTCCCAAGGCCCAGGAAGCCACAGTTTCCGTACTTCAACTGTGTCTCCATCCATATCTTCACATACAGGGTCTAGGATTACAGCAGAAAAATTCACCATCTCCGTAACAGTGCTAGCCATAAACAACAGTTAAGGAACAGAAAGATGACCTGTGCCTAACTTCTCCCACCCAAAACTAATGCAAGTGCATTTAATTGTAGAACCTAATTTATATCTGGAAGCCTCGATGCAACAGAGCCTGAGAAATGTACAGTGTTTGTTCGTTCTAACTTTTTAAGCTCAGCACACAGCACTGGTTAAGGGAGGCCTTGTAATCTGCCACACTGCACAAGGGCAGTGAGGATATACGGGTCTTAACTGCTCCATGGATTGTGTGACAGCAATCAGAATCCCTGGGTAGGTTTCTCTGTATCCTCTGTTTGTTAGAAATGAGTCACTAAGTCCAGTCTACATTCAAGGAGAGATTATTCGAGGACATGAATACCAGGAAGCAAAATGCATCCAGACTTTCCTCCCAGTTGAAAATGACTGTTTTCTGTGTGTTTCCTTGTAACTTTCTTGTAGTAATACACTACTTCTGCAGTGTCTTGGGTTAGATGCACACCCTCTCCTCCTGAGAGATGAATAGAATCTAATTGGCAGTGTTAAAACACAAATAGAGTGGAAAGTTAAAGTATCATTTCTGGAGTAAAAAGACACAAATTTGGAGACTGGCTCTAGAATTTCTGTGCTGTGTGAATTTATGAAATTATAAACACTTGCTGAACTTCAGTTTTATATCCTAAAAAATTAGAATAGTAAGCCAGGTGTACTGGTGCATGCCTGTAATCCCAGCACTCGGGATGCTGAGGCAGGAGGATTGTTACAAGTTCAAGACCAATCTGGGCTACAAAGTGAACTCAAGGCCAGCCTGAACTGCATAGTGAGACCTTGTCTCTCTTTTTTATTTTTTTATTTTTTTTGGTACCGGGGATCAACTCACGGCCTCGCGCTTGCCAGGCAGGCACTGAAGCCACTGAGCTAAATCCCCAGCCCTGAGACCTTGTCTCAAAAGGGCACACACACACATTAGAATAGTAAAGCCTATCTAATAGGGTTATGATAAGGATACATTTAAATGATACAATAGAATCTTTTTTCATAATATGAAGTTATGTTTCAACCAGATGTGGTGGTGCACACCTGTAATTGCAGCTCTTGAAGAGGCTGAGGCAGGAGGATTGACACAAGTTTGCAGCCAGCCTAGTCTACATAGTGCTCAAAGCTAACCTGAACTTCATAGCAAGACCCTGTCTCAAACTACAATAAAACAAATTTAAATTAAATTTTGTTGTGAGACAAGATCTCACTAGGTTGCCCAGGCTGATCTGAAATTTGTGATCATTCTACCTCAGCCTTCAAAGTAGCTGGACCTACCATTGGGTACCACCGTGCCCGGCTGATACTTTGGTTTTTAATGATCAAGTGAATATGGCACTTTGTCATGGGTGATCATTGTCTTTAGAATTAGATTCCAAATTCCCAGAGTACTCTCAGTCCACATCTTTTACATCCTCCTTTCCTCAATAGCACCTAACACCTTACCTGATCAATGAAGCAGTGATCAATGAAGTACATGGATAAAAGGAGAAAAGAAAATATACTATTTTCAAATAGTATACAAATAAACAGGAAAATATACTATTCAATGACAAATTGAATAATCTAAAAATGATCCTAGGTGCTCACTTTGGGCTGTCAGGAAATCAACCAGCTGCACCAGGGGTTACTATCTTACCTAGAAAGAGAGCTATTCTCCAATCAAAGTTCCTACGTGTACCTGTTATTCTATGTTTGCTCTCAGAAGTATCTTTCACCCTGAACCTGCTCTGAGATGTCTTTAGGAAATTATGTCTTCCAGTGCCTTTCCCTTGTAGGTTGTAAGTAATTTTATACAGTTTCTATGTTGTTGTGTTGGGGTGTAGGGTTTTTTGTTGTTGTTGTTTGTTTGTTTGTTTGGCACAGGGAATTGAACTCAGAATCTTGTACTTGCCAGGCAGGTGCTTATGCCACTGAGCTATATCCCTGGCTGCTTATTCATTGTCATTGCTATAAAATACTCCATTGAATAGATGTACCAAATTTATGGATTTATTCTACTATTAGTGGACACTGAGCTTTCAGTTAGTGGCTATTATATACAAATGTGATTTTTTTTTTTTTTTTTTTTTTTTGGTACTGGGGATTGAACTCATGACCTTGTGCTTACCAGGCAAGCACTTAAGCCACTGGGCTAAATCCTCAGCCCAGTGGCTATTATTTACAATGCTGACATTAATTTTAGTTTATGAATACTGTGTATAGTACGTGTTTATATCCTTGTGTTGGGTTAGTACCTGTATAAGACATTGTAATTCCCTCTTTTCATCCCCTTCCTCTTTCTTCTCTTCCCCCTCCCCCATCTCTCAGTCCTCCCTCCCTTCCTTTTTGTTTTCATACGTGTTTGCTGTATGCACTGTTACAATCTTTGTTTGCAGTGGGTATATTTACCTAACATGCCCCAATTTCTTTTTTCATCCCTTTTACTTCCCTCTCTCACCATCTCTTGATCCCTTTCTCTTTAAGAACACACTAGCCAGCACTCAGGAAGCTGAGGCAGGAGGATTGCCATGGGCTCGAGGTCAGCCTGGGATACATAGTGAGAGCTTTTTTTTTTTTTTAAAGAAAAAGATAACAAAGAACAAATTGTCCCCCTATATCCTATTACAGTAAGTCCCTGACTTACTGCAAACTTTCACAGGTGTACTGTATAAAACTCCCTTACAACTCCCTTACAACTCAAATTACAACCAAATTCAATTTATGAATATTCTCCTAGAACAGAACTTACTCATAAGTTGGGAACTTATTTTATCTATCTTTTATTTTGCTTTTTATTATTACTCTAGGTTTCCATATAAGAGAAGCCATGTGGTACTTAAGCTTATCTGTCTGATTTATTTCACTTACTATTATGTCTCAAGGGTCATCTGTTTTCCTACAGATTACTTAAGTTTCTCTTTATGAAACAGTAATAGTCCATTGTACCACATTTTCTTTATCAATCTGTCTGTTGATCTGTTCATATGCTGCTTCCAAGATTTAGCTGTTATGAATTGTGCTGCTATAAACATGGTACGTATGTGTCACTGTAATATAATGTCTTTAACTCTAGATGCCTAGAAAGGGAAGAGCTGGGTCAAATGGAATTTTTAGTTTCAGTTTTTTGAGGACTCTCCATACTAATTTCCATAGTGGTTGTACTAGTTGACATTCTATAGCAGGATCGCCAACATTTGTTATTATTTGATTTCTAGATGATGGTCATTCTTTCTGGGTTAGGATGGATTCTTAATATTGTTTTAATTTGCCTTTCTGTACTGGCCAGTGATGTTGAATATTTCTTCATATATTTATTGGCCATGTGTAGTTCTTCTGTGAAGTGCCTAATCATTTTGCTTGTCCATTTTTCAATTGGGTCTTTTATTTGGGAGAGGTCCATTTTTTTTTTTCTTTGTGTAGTCTATATATATGTCCTCTGTATTGAGAATGTATGGTAATTTTTTTTTACCCATTCTAAAGACCTAAAAGGTTGTATTTTCACTCTGTTGGTTGTTTCTTTTGCTGTGCAAAAGCTTTTAAACTTAATATAATCCCATTTGTTGATTCTTGGAACTATTTCCTATACAACTGGGATTCTTTCAGAAAATCTTTGTCTATGCCTATGACTTCAAGAGTTTTATCTATTTTGTCTTCCAGCAGGTTGTTTCTGTTTTAACATTTAATTATTTGATCCATTTTGATTTTAGTTTAGTATGTGGTAAGAGATATGGGTCTAGATTTAATCTTTTGCATGTGGATAGCCAGTTTTCCCAACATCATTTATTAAAAAGACTATCTTTCCTCTAGTAGTGTGTGTTTTGACCCCTTTGTCAAAGGTCAAATAGTTGAATGTATGTGGGGTTGTTTCTGCATCCTCTGTTCTGTTCCACTAATCCTCATGTCTTTTTTTCTTTTTTATGCCAGTACCATGCCATTTATTACCATAGCTTTGGAGTATAATGTCAAATCTGGGATTGCGATGCCTCCTGTTTTGCTCCTTTTGTTCAGGACTGCTTTCATTATTCTGGGTCTCTTCTTGTTTCATATGAATTTTAGGGTTGTTTTCTGCAGTTCTGTGAAGAATGCTGTTGGGATTTTCATTGGGCTTGTCCCAATTTTAGAAGTGTGACCATTTGGATTATATTTATTCCTTTCTGGAAACAGGGGATATATTTCCACTTTTTAAAGTCCTCTTCAATTGATTTTTTCAGAGTACTGTAGTTTTAACTGTAACAGTCTTTCATTTCCTGAGGTTAGTTCCTAAGTAGTTAATTTTTCTTGATGCTGTGGATGATATTTCCCCCCTAATTTCTTTCTCATTGGGTTTATTGTTAGTGTACAGGGACACTATTGAGTTTTGTGTGTTGGTCTTGTATCCTGCTACATCACTGAATTTGATTATTAATTCTAGGTGCCTTTGGGATCTTCTATATAGAAGATCATGTCATCTACAGATAATGCTAATTAACTTTTCCATTTCTATACGTATCTCTTTTATTTCTTTTTCTTGCCTAATTACTGTTGCTAATATTTCAAGCACTATGATAAACATGAGCAGTGATAGAGGACATCCTTGTCCTGTTCCTGATTTTAGGAGGGAAACTTTCAGTTTTCAGATGTTGGCAATAGGATTATCATAAATGGCTTTTATCAGATCAAGATAAGGTCCTTCAATATCATTTTTATTCAAGGTTTTTTTTTATCATGAAAGGATGTTGGATTTTGTCAAAGGTTTTTCTGCGTCTATTGAGATGATCATGTGATTTTTGTCCTCACTTGTGTTTATATGATGTATTACGTTATTGATTTCTGTATATTGAACCATTCTCACATATCTGGGATGAAACCTACTCGGTTATGATGTATGATTTTTTTAATGAATCATTGCATTGTTTGCCAGTATCTTGTTGAGGATTTTTGCAACTGTATTCACTAAAAAGATTGGCCTCTGTTTCTCTTTTTTGTTCAGATCTGTGTGTCTTGTTTTGAACTCAGGGTAATTGTAGCATCCAGGAATGACTTTGGGAATACTCCTTCCTTTTGAATGTCATTAAATAGCTTGATGAGCTTGGATTAGCTCAGGAGCATAAGCACCTGCCTGGCAAGCATGAGGTCATGAGTTCAATCTCCAGCACCAAAAAAAAAAAAAGCTTGATAAGGGGTTGGGGATTTTAGCTCAGTGGCACAAACACCTACCTAGCAAGCATGAGGTTGTGAGTTCAATCCCTGCTACCCCCCCCAAAAGAACTTTTTTTTCATGAGTGCCAGGCATGTGTAATCCCAGCACTCTCGAGGCTAAGGCAGGAAGATCATTGCAAGTTGGGACTAGCCTGGGCTAAAAAGCAAGCTCAGTACCAGCCTGAACTGCATAACAAGACCCTATCTCAAAAAGACAGAAAAAAAAGCTTGATAAAATATTGATGTTAAAACTTTCATGAAGTTATTGTAGAACTGAGCAGTGAACTTATCTGGACCTGGGCTTATTTTGAAAATAGAAGCAACAAGTTTTATTAATAAATTGGCAAGAAATATAAGCAAAAATGAGTCATCAGAATGACTATAGTTTTTTGGTCTTAGAATATTAGAGTTTTTATGAGTTGATAATGCAAAGACTCAGAAAACATTATATTTGGTGGCAAAGACCTGGTCTTAGTGATATATTTGGTCTTAGTGGATTTGAGACCTTTTAGACATCTCAGCGTAGGTGTCAAACTGGGTATATAAACCTGGAGCTCAGAAGCATTTAAAGAGAATCTTATAACCAATATTGTTGATGGAAGAAACAACCCTAGAGTCTCCATGGACCATACCAGTAAGCATTTACTCTTCCTTTTGTCATATATGTAACATGAATCTACAGGTGGATTTCAGCCCTGCTCTAGGCTGATTCAAGTGCCTTTCAATTTTTGATTTAGGCTGAACTAACAGCCACTGTCTGATGTTTGCTATACTCATAGCAAAGGATCAGAAGCAAAAGAGACCAAACTGAATACCACAATCAAATTTAAAACTTCAACTTACATGTACAGAAAATATCATATTTTCACTCTACTGGCAAAACCAGAAACCAGGGGCATTCTTGGAGCTCCTTCTGTCTCTCTTAGATGGAACTTATCTTTCTTTCCATAAATACTTCTTACTTAAAAAAAAAAACAGAAAACAAACAAAATAACCCTCTGAGTCCAGCCCTGCAATGGAGCAAGGATGCATGTTCTGCTTAGAAGGAAAGACTTTAAGGCAAATCCAAAGAGTATAGATGTACAATCTTCACAGAATAGAGTTGTAGGCCATAAGTTAACCCACAACAGTGATTGTAAACATTCAAGAGAAGAACTCTAAAGTATTCCAATGTTCAGAGGTCATGGAGATAAGGAAAAACCAACAAAAGATAGAGAAGGAACAGATAGTAAGGTAGGGAGAAAACATTGAAATTCAAAAGAAGAAAGTGTCTCAAGAAGCAATCAGCAATTAACTATGTCATATGTTGCCAACATAGGAGGCTGATATTGCCCATTAGATTTAGCAATAGAAAATCTTTGGTAATCTTAAGAAGAAAATTTATAACTCAGGGGAGGCAATTGCTGTCATTTGGATGTTTGTCCTCTCCCAAATTCATGTTGAAATTCAGTTCCAGTTATAATAGTATTCAGAAGTATTTAAAAGATTATTAAGCCTTGAATATATTGATGCCATTATTACAGAAATGGGTTCCTTATAAAAGGCCCCCCTTTGACTCTCTCTCATTTTCTGTCTGCCCTTTTGCCATGGGACAGCACAGCAAGAAGGTCCTTGCCACTAGGCATGGTGGTGAAAGCCTGGAATCCCAGCCCTGGGAGGCTGAGGCAAAAGGTGCACCACAAATTTGAGGCCAGCCTAAGCTAGATAGTAAGACCTTGTCTAAAAAGAAAAAGAAGGAGGAGGAGAAAGAGGAAGGGAAGGTCCTTGTCATATGCTGGCCCCTCAATCTTGGACTTCCTAACCTCCATAACTGTGAGTCAATAAATTTCTATTTACTATAAACAGAAATATCTGTAGCATAGACTAGGACAGAGGTGAAAACCTAATCAATGCAGATTGATGACAGATAAGAAGAAATTAGAAACAGTGGGTATAAGCAGACTAATCTTTCAAGGAATTTTGCTAAAAGGAGAATGTAAAGGAAAAAAGGCTGGATAGTAAAATGATGATGAATAGTATATATATTATTAAGATGAGAGAAATAAATGTATGGTTTTATGCTGATAGGAAAAATCCAGCCAAGTGTGGTGGTGCATGCCTGAGATCCCAGCACATGGGAGGCTGAGGCAGGAGGATAACCTGGGGCCAGCGTGGGCTACATAGTGACATCAAGGCCAGCCTGTACTACATAACAAGACCCTGTCTCAAACAAAACAAAACAAAACAATCCAGTAGAGAGGAAAAAATGGAAGGTGCCAGAGCACAAGGAGAGAGTTTTTTGGTTTTGTGGCACTGAGGATGGAAGCTGGCAAGTGCTCAACCACTGAGCTATATCTCTATCCAAAGAAAAAATAGCTGTGGTTAAGTCCTGAGTCAATGAGAAGACATGAGATCTAGCAGCTGCTGGAGGACTGGCCTTCTTTAAGAACACTGACAATCCATTCTTAGTACTAGGTGAGACAGCAGAGAAACGAGCACGAGTGCAGGTAAGAGAGTACATGCAAGAGTGGGAGCAGGTCAGAATTCTTCTTTGATTGCTTATATTGCTCAGTAGTAATAAGATGCACGTTATGAGCTGCAAGTGAGGATGAGAAGTCAGAGATTGAAAGTCAGGAGAAAGTCTAATAGTTTTCTTTCTTTCTTTCTTTCTTTCTTTCTCTCTCTCTCTCTCTCTCTCTCTCTCTCTCTCTCTCTCTCTCTCTCACACCTGTTCAATATATACCACTAACCTAAATGAATGAAGACTGGAATGGACGAGGGAAAACCATGATTAGTAGGCAGCATTAAGGCCCACTTGAGAATCGTGATGATTGGGTTTTTTCCTTCAACCACATTCAGCTACAGAGATACTGATGCAAAGTAGAGAGTTATATTTATACCAATAGCAAACAGGCAGAAAGTTAGACTTAAGTGACAGTTGCAAAATTAAAATAAATAAACAAATACAACAGGGATAAGACAAGGAAATTTACATTGTATGCAAGTCAAAACGGTTGATCACAGAATTTAGGTAAATTAGGAAAATAACGGAAGTTGCAGGGCTGGGGTGTAGCTGAGGGGTACAGTGTTTGCCTAGCATGCATGAGGCCCTGGGTTCCATCTCCAGCACTGGTTGAAGGGAAAAAATCAACAGCTGGGACATAACAGTTAGGAGCAATAAAATGGCTGAAGTAACAGTAGATTATAGAGCCCCATAAATATATTCTCTGATGTTTTTGTTTAAAAGTGTTAGAGGTTTGATTTTCATATGTAGGTTTTAATAATTCTTTAATTTAATTTAATATATGGTATGAGATAAAAAAAGAGTTTTGTTTTTTCTATATAAAGAACCTGTTTTCCTAGTACCACTTACTCGTGACTCAATCTGTCTTTCACGTTTTCCGATAACTTAACCACCATGTCTCTTAGTGTTACTACTGTCATATTAGTTTCTCCATGTGCATGACTCTGCACTGGGTATTCTATTCCATTCCACTGATATGTTGGCTATTCTCAGACTCATGAGACATTGTCTTAATTACTACAGTTTATACCATTTTTCCATCTTTCCCATTTGAAAGAATTAGCTGAGTGCAAATATTTTGGTTGGTAATGGTATTACTTCAATTTTTTTAAAGATATTGCTCCATTATCTTAATTAAATCTACTGTTTCTGATTAGAGATGAATTGTCAGCCTAAATTACATTAACATTTTAAAGTAATCATTTTATTCTTTGTAGCTTTGAAACTTATCTCTATAACCCAGATGACTTTCATTTTATTTTAATGTACATAATTGTGAATTTACACTGATTTATTTATTCTGCTTGATATTTTGTGTGTATATGTGTTTCAATTCTGAAATTATTTGTTATTATTTCTTCAAATATTTCTTCACCATTCCCTTCATCCTTTTCTTCTGTAATTTTTATTGCATAGAGTTTGAAGCTTCTTAATCTGCCTTCCATGTTTTCCAGCTAACATTGCTAACATCAGATTTGGATAGATAAAGTTTATATATAAACAGGAATGAACATAAATATAAAACAATTTAAATACATATATTTATAGAGAGAAAGAGACAGAGAGCTAGCAAGAGAGACAGATAGCTGTATAACCTCTTTTACTTTCTGTTGTAGCCTAGATCAGTGGTGCTGAACCTTTTTAGAGCTTTCGATGATAACAAACAGCCCACTGCAGCACGCATGCCATAGAATGGTTCACCGTTACTGGTGAATATCTCTGCACTGTCTCCCAATTTAATAAGGTATTATTCAACTGTAACTAGTCTAGAATTTATCTTATTAAGTTTTAATGGCTATAAAAATGAGCGATTATGTTTGTTTCTAGCTCCTGCTGCTGTCTCCTCCTTCACTTCCTCCTCCTTGCCCAGGCTGTCTTGGACTTGTATGCTCAAGTGACTCTCCAGCCTCAGTGTCCTGCATAGCTGAGAATAGTCATGCATCCCCAAGCCTGGCTTTACATGCTTCTATTTTAATTCCAGATGATTTTTGTTTTATTTATACTTTTTAAATAAATTATTTTTCATTTTGATAGAAATTATTTCCTTATTTATATCTTGAACATCTTAAAAAATATTTATTTAAAGAATGGTCACCTTAGCATGGTGGCACATACCTGTAATCCCAGCAGTCAGGAGGCTGAGACAGGAGGATTGCCGCAAGTTCGAGGCCAGCCTTGGCTACATAGTTCAAAGCCAAGTTGAACTACATAGTGAAATCCTGTCTCAAAACAACAAACAAAAATTGTCAGACTGCTCTATAAATTATTTTATAGTGAATTCATGTATCAGTTATTTACTTTGTAAACTTTTTCTTAGCCTTAGTTTTATTGTAGTGTTTTAGAATTTAGGTCTTGCAGGGCATGGTGGTGCACTCCTATAATGCTGGTGCTTGGGAGGTTGAGACAGGTTCATGTGGCTTTGAGGCCAACCTAGGTTGTACAGTGAGTTTAAGGCCAGCTAGAACTATATAGTAAGACTCTGTCTAAAAAAACAAAACAAACAAACAAACAAACAAACAAAACAGAATCTGGGTCTTTTGATGCATTGTAAGTAAGACTGTGTGTGTATGTGTGTTCTGTTTTGTTTATTTTGGCTCATTTATTTTCTTCCCCTAGTTCCTGTGTGCTTCCCTCCAAATCTAGCTGTTATATGGCTACCTCCACCTCCACGCAGGCTCTGGTCCCTCAACCCAAAACCAGGTCTAACAATGACATTTCAAAATTCCCGTACTGAGAGGGCCAGGGACATAGCTCAGTGGCACAGTTCCTGCCGGGCAAGCGAATGGTCCTGGGTTTGTTTCCCAGTATCCTATACTGGAGTAACGTCAGAGATGTGCAGAACTGTTCACTGAGACAGTGGTCAACTTTGTTCAGTTGTTATTTGCAATGCACTTATCCTTCTATAACCTCATGTTCACAGCTCCATACAATGTCATAGTGTCAGAAAGAGCAGTGGCACCAACTTTGGTTTTTGTTTTTTTTGGGGGGGTACCAGGGATTGAACTCATGACCTAGCACTTGCCAGGCAGGCGCTTATGCCACTGAGCTAAATCCCCGGCCCCCAACTTTGGTTTTTAACTACTGATTTTAAGTAGATTTGGAAACTTTGGGGGTCCTCAGAGAGTCATCTTGATTAGAAGTAATTTTATACTTTCAGTTTTTAAACATTCTACTTTTCATTGACCTAGGTATAATTTTGATGCAATTGTGAAATAAGGAACTCTTTTTCTCCAAATATCCAACCATCTGTTCCATATCATTTATTGAAAAATTTATTAAATTTCTAATTCTTATAACTACCACCTTTTAAATAGCCTCTAATTCTGTCTTATAACTTATTTCTCATTGTTACTACTCTGCTTTAGGTCACCATTATCCTGCCAGCTTTTATCTGGATCGCTGCCATGGCCTCCTAACTCTTTCTTAGTCTTCAATCCCTGAACATAGTGAGGAGAAAATGACCTGTGTGGAACACAGAAGCGATCATCTTACTATCTCCATACACCTATCAGTGGCCACCCCGGTCTGTCAAGATGAGCTGCTTAATGAGGTGATATCTTTCTAGCTACATCTCTTGCCCTTTATCTCCCTTACCCTCAACTCTACTCTCAATCCTTAAGGCTTTTTTTTTCCTAGTTCTAAGTGTTGCACCTAGGGCCTTGCACATGGTGTCCTGCTGAGCGACACCCAAAGGCTGCCTTGAGGCTTTCAGCATGCCTAACGTGCCATGCTCCACCTCATTTTCTGAGGCGCGCCATTCTTCGCCTCTTCCCTGCTCCACTATATCTTCCATGACTGACTCCAGCCAGCAGGTTTCACTAAGATGCCATTGCTTACAAAAACCTTTTGTGATCTTCTTTGAGGCTAGAATATGGACTTCTTTTATATGATGCTATACTGTCCATTATTTCCCTCATCACAGCACTAACTGCAGAGTTACAATTTCTTACTTTCCTATTTGCTTCCCTTTTAGTTTATAAACTATAGGGGATGGAATGTTTTGTTTTCTTTCCTAGTCCCTAATCCTAATGTGCAGTAAATTTCTTCATTTCGTGTATTTTTATTTTTAATTGACATATATATTCTATAACCTTTTAAAATTCAACAAAAACGTATTGACTACACGATATACACCAGATGCTATGCTAGGCAATGGGGATACATAAGAAAACTTCTGTCCATTACTATAGACCTCATTCTGCCTTTCCTCATGCGTATTTATACAGCTCTTCTTTGACAATGAGAAACTTTACTGTCAATAGCCTCAATATTCTGCCCATTTGCTTTCTCTCTTTTGGTCTAGCCAATCTCCTGACAGCAATAGGCCATCATTATGTAGAGCATTTCTTTGTGCAGACCCTGGTTCTCATCTGCCTTCTAGCCAGAAAGAAAAAAAAAACTCATTTTACTTGTTCAGTTTCTGCACCTAGTTTATTAAGAATATCCTTTGGAGGGCCAGGGATTTAGCTTAGTGGGGTAAGCTCCTGCCTGGCTAGCGTGAGGTTGTGAGTTTGATCACTGGTACAAAAAAAAATTCCTTGGCATTTTGTTTTTGTTGTTTTATTTGTTTTGTTTGATGTTAAGGTTTAAACACAGGGTCTCACGTGTGTTAAGCATGTGCTCTACCACTGAGCTACACCCTCAGCCTTGTTTTGTTGTTAGTTTGAAAAGGCTCTTCTTTTTCATTATATTTTCTGTTTATTGCTTGGATTTGAAAAGGCTGTTATAGGGTAGTTTCTTTAGAAATGGCTTGCCAATCAAAAATATTCCAAGTTTCTGCCTCGATCAAAGAATTGGACAAAACAAGCCAATAATGATGCCAAAAAGTTTATTTGAAAAGTACGGGGTAAAAGGGTATGGAAGAAAACTAACTCTGCAGAGCAAACTTGAGCCAAACAAAAAAAAAAAGAGGGTAAAGGCAAAAATAAAGTACGTGCAGCATTTGAGAAACACTGTGGAATGGGTTACCGTGCAAACTCCTGCAGGACAGCACATTTTGTGATGGCTGCTCTTTTTTTTTTAGTCCTCTTCATCTTATGAGAGCTGCATACGTGTCCTCGCAGTGCCCTGGGATCTTGTAATTGACAGGTCCCATTCATTTCCCCAGGCAGCTTACCACGCCGTCTTCTATATCAAGGCTAAAATATAATTGCATTTTTTCTTGTTTACCAATCTGAGATTTTAAAAAAAGTTTATATATCTTTACTCTTATTGGTTATTAGTAACACTGCGTATTTTTAAAATATTTATTAGCCATTTTTGTTTCTGGGAATTGTCTGAATCTTTTGTCTATTTTTCCTATTGGATTCTTAGTGGGCTTTCTTTTTTTTAATTCAGCTTTTGAGTTCTTTATACATTCTTTCAATTAACTCTGTGTGTGTGTGTGTGTGTGTGTGTGTATGCACGTATACACAAAGGATCAAACCTAGGGCTTTATGCGTGATAGGATTGAGCTCTATTATTAAGCCATGCTCTCAGTGCCTTGTTCCTTTTGTAATTTATGGAATTAAAAGGTTTTAGATGGGCAGATCTGTTGATCCTTTTTTCTGTGACTTGTTAGGCTATTTTGCTTTCCTTTTCTTTCTCTGTCTCTCTCTCTCTCTCTCTCTCTCTCTCTCTCTCTCTCTCCTTCCCTTCTCTTCCTCCTCCTTCTTTTCTCTCTCTCTCTCTCTCTCTCTCTCTCTCTCTCTCTCTCTCTCTCTCTCTTTCCAATACTGGAGATTGAACCATGGCCTTGCAATTGTCAGGCAAGTGCTCTACCATTGAGGTACACACACACAGAGTTTTTTGGTTTTTTTTGTTTGTTTGTTTTTTAAACAGGCTCTTGCTGTTTTCCAGCATGGCCTCAAACTTCTGGTCCTCCTTCTTTGGCTTTCTAAACAGCTGGATTTACAGGTATATAATATGGGGCTTCAGGCTCCCTTTCCTACCCAAAGGTCAAACAATCAGTTCAGTTTGAGCAGACACAGTTTATTAACTGACCGGATTGTGCAATAACCATGGTAGACCCCTTAGTTCATCCTTCTAATACCTGGTGACCTGCCAGCATTTTACCTTCTACAAACTGGGTGTCTTTTCCTTTAATCCACTTCATGGAGATTACCTCTCATGCCCCAGAGAATTATTTGCTCCTTTGAAACATTTTCCAGCCAGGCGTGGTGACACTTGCCTGTAATCCCAGCACTTGGGAGGCTGAGACAGGAGGATTTTTGCAAGTTTGAGACCAGCCTCTGCTCAGTGAGCTCAGGACCAGCCTAAACTATCTAGCGAGACCCTATCTCAAAAAAAAAAACCAACATTTTCCAACAGCACAGCGTTCATGAACCAGATCTTCCATGCAGATGAAGCCATATTTACCAAGAAACTAAGCAATCAAAGGAAATTTGCTTCTTACTGATTTTACCATACGTATACTTGTAGGTTAGCTCATTTACTATTCCCATGCTAAGTACCGTTCCATAGTCCTCAGCATGTTAATGTTGTTTGCCTTTGTTGGGGAGGGGGACTTTTTGAGACAGGGTCTCACTATGCAGTTCAGGCTGGCCTTGGACTCACTTTGCAACCCAGGCTGGCCTTAAACTTGCAGCAGTACTCCTGCTTCCTGCCTCAGCCCCCTAAATTCTGGGATTACAGGCATGTGCTACCATGCCTGTCTTTTATTTTGACTTTTGATTTATAGAAGTGTCAGATTTTTTGTGGTAAATCTGCTAACCCTAACTGGGTGTAGTGGTACACCTCTATAATTCTAGCACTCTGGGAGGCTGAAGCAGGAGGATTACAGATGCAAGCTAAACTGGCAATTTAGTGACCTTAGCAAGATCGCATCTCAAAATTTAAAAATTTAAAAAGGCCAGAGATATAGCTCAGTATAAAGGCTCTGGGTTCAATTCTTAGTACTACAAACAAGCACAACAAAACTACTAATCTTTATTCTAGTGACTCCTCCCCTGCTTTTAAATTTAGCAAGACCTTCTGTCTAGGGATGTTTTGTTTCATTTTGTTTCCTTTCCTTTGTTTTTTCCATTTTGTTTTGTTATGTTTTGAGACATAGTCTCATTATGTTGTTCAGGTCATCCTTGAACTGACTGTGTAGCCCAGGCTGGCCTTGAACTTGCAGCAACCCTCCTGCCTCAGCCTCTCAAGGTGCTGGGATCACAGACAGATGTGTACCACCATGCCTGGCTCTATCTAAAGATTTAATAAACAAACATATTGTACTTTTCTTTTTTCCTCTTCCTCTTCCTCACCTTCCTCATCCCTCTCCCTCTCTTCCGATTTTCTTCTTCCTCCTTCTTCCTTAGGTTATGCCTCAAGGTCAATTTTAATGAAACAAAATCAAGCCAGGCGTTGTGGCACACAATCCCAGCTCTCAGCGGCTAAGGCAGGAGGATCACTTCAAGTGTGAGACCAGCCTGGGCTAAGTAGTGAGTTTAAGACCAGTCTGAACTACATAGCAATACCCTGTGTCTAAAAAACAAGCAAACAAGCTAACCCAATCACTTTGACCTCTTGGGGGGGGGGTGTCTCATAGACCAAGAAAAATGTGAGATTAGGATGAGTTTCTCTATACCGCCATCCTCCCCTCCCCGCTTCTACATAAAAACAGTTCACTGTCAAGCTTCGTAACATATATATATATGTTACGGGAAGGGCAGCACCCGAACACCAGCCTGCACATGAAGGTGAGAACCACCATTACGATAAACTGTTCGGCAGTGTGGTGGAGGGAACATTGGTCTAACACACTTGGTGGCTGCCCTGCAGATCCCACTGTCTGTGAGAGCTTTGTTCACCCAGCGCAAACAAGAACTTCTTGAATCTTGACCTACAAGGGCTCATTCAGCAGAGCATCCCCTGTTATGAGAGGACGTACAGTGCTGGGCAGACCTTGCCAGCCAGCACACTGAGGGCATTTCTCTCACATTCTCTCCGTCTGTACAGAGTCTGTTTTCAAGACCCCAAAATGATTTTCTATAGATTGTAGAGTTGAATAAATATTTTCGTGTGTTTGTACTCACATAGAATGAAGGGCATACTTCAATCACATAAAACTGGCCAGGCTTTTTCAATATGGAAAGAAAGAATTCTTTGCAAATTTTAGCTGAGGAGGGTACTTGGTGAAAAACAGAATAATAGAAACAAGAAATTTTGACATAGAGAACATATTGAAATGAACAGTCGTATGAATTTTCTTTCTATCTCAGGAGCATTATTTCTCCACCTTCATCCAATCGCTTAGGTGACATTTAGTAGAAATACAAATCAAATGATGTCTGCAGGATATTACTCTGCCAATACTGGAATAAGTAGAGGTCAAAGTGCAAAACTGCTCCAACTGAGTTGTTTTCCAGACAGCCCACTCATTCTCTAACTTTGTAATAATGGTGTCTCCTTCCTAAATCCTTCATGAATCATTCCTTTCCTGTCCAAGGCTTTGCCCATAGTTAGGTTTCCTCAGTTGTGAGCACCCCCCACCCCGCCGCCAGGATGCTGGAAATCTGCTCCTGGGATTTCTCCTGATGGATAGCAGTGGAGCAGGGCAGGCATTTTCAACAGAAATTTTTGAGTTCTTTTTCAGAAAACCTGTATATATGCAGGTTTCTGAATAGATAATAGTTAAAGTCTTGAGACTGGATGAGATCCAGGGAGGAGTTGCTGAGGAAAGACCAAGTTCCAGAAGAGGAGGAGAAAAACAAGAAGGCATATCTTAGACATCGCTCTATAATAGTACACACAGAGCTGCATCATTCTATTGGAATAATAGTTACATTGTAATGTAACTGAGGCTGAGGCAGGAAGTTCAAGCATAATCTGGCATTTAGCTACTTAGCAAGATCCTACCACAAAACTAATAAATGAGAAAGAGGAAGGGGAGAGTGGGAGGCTGTATAGGTAAGTGAAGTGCAGGAACCCCAGGTTTAATCTACATATTGAAAAAACACTAAACATTTCTAGATATGGATTTCCAGGTGACTTTAATTAATTTACTTGATGTACCAGAATACTGGAGAAAAACTCAGGGAACACTAGGCTACATTCCCAGCCCTTTTTATTTTTTAAATTTTAAATAGCATCTCATTAAGTTGCCCAGGCTCAGCCCCAATTTATGATCCTCATGTTTCAGACTTCTGAGTGGCTTGATTTACAATTGTGCACCAATATGCACAGTTCATTTTTAATTTATTTTTCATACTTTTCTGTGTTTTGAAAATACCCTTCACTAACAATGAAGTTGTTGAGGGAATGGCACATGACTATAATTCCTGCACTCAGGAAGCTGAGGCAGGAGAATCAGCAAGTTTGGGGCCAACCTGGGCCACATGGTGTGCTCAAGGGCAGCCTGAAGTACATATAAAGAGCTTGTCTCAGAGCAAAAAAGGTAGGGGGGAGGCAGGGGATTTAGCTCAGTGGTGTGAGCTCCTGCCCGAGGAGCACATGAGGTCGTGAGTTCCATCTCTGGTGCCAAAAAGAAAAATAATTTTAAAGAAGCATACTTTATTTTTTAAATTTTTTGTTTGCAAGGCTGGAAATCAAACCCAGGTCTCCACACACGCAAGGCCGGAGTCTTCTACTGACCCAGTCTTTAAAAATCACATTTTATGACAAAATAAGCTTTGATTTTTTTCCCAAAAGGATAATCTCACTATCTTAATTCAGTAGTAATGACTTTTTTTTGAGGGGGGCTTTTTGAGATAGGGTTTCACTATGTAGCTCAGGCTGGCCTCAAACTCACAGTGAACCTCCTGCCTCAGCCTCCCAAGTGCTGGGATTGTAGGCATGCACCACCACACCTGGCCAGTCACGGCTCTTCTGACTGGAGGACTAGCCCACTTAGTTTAGACTACCCTCTAAAGTTTTCTCCTGCTTGACATAAACCCTTTATTTCTGTTAAATAGATCTGCTCAAGGTCTCCTAGATGTGCTCTGCACTTTCCTACACCTACACTTTGTTTGAATGCTAAGATCCTTTCATGGTCCCAATTTTCCTATAATTTCCACTCATCTTTTCAGTTTGTGGTTTTTTTTTTTTTTTGTACCGGGGATCGAACTCATGACCTCACGCTTGCCAGGCAGGCGCTTAAGCCACTGAGCTAAATCCCTGGCCTCCACTCATCTTTTAAAGAGTTAAATTCTGTCTGATACTTGGTCTTAAGGCTATGAATGCTGGATGAGGTCTCCAAAAATTAATGAGACTGTTATTCATATTGTTATTCATTCAGTATTTATCACAGGATGCTATGCATCATTATAGCTCTTTTTTCTATGAGCCAATAACTTATCCCCCTGCTGGCATTTTTATTCTCAGTGGACAGTTCTGGGACTCGGAGTTCTCTGTGATGTCCTGAACCTTGTTCACAATAAGCATGCAGTAAACATTTACAGTGGTAGATCTAGGAATATTTCAAATAACAGTAATTATTAAAATATGAAATAACAAGAAAAACATGAAATAACTCTGGATATGTATATATGTTTGTATTTTTAAGAACATTGAGCCTGTTGT
The DNA here is from genome assembly GCA_004027295.1 of Dolichotis patagonum. Classification (NCBI taxonomy): domain Eukaryota; kingdom Metazoa; phylum Chordata; class Mammalia; order Rodentia; family Caviidae; genus Dolichotis; species Dolichotis patagonum. The sequence goes on along the minus strand of PVJX010010816.1, from coordinate 25,253 downwards.
AGGAATAATAAAAGTTCAGTGGTTAATTTACTACAAGGGAAACATTCTAAATTCATTACAAGCTCTTGCTTTAGTATTCTTTCACCAGAGGTCATTGGTCTTTTCTTCAGGGAATGTTTTCCTGTCTCCTGAAATTCAGTGTAGTTTTCTTCTTTGTTCCCCTCTCTCAAATACAATATCTGCATATGCTCTATCTTTGTAGGTCAAAGACTTGGTGCTTCAGTGAAAATCCGTTTCCAAATGGATTTCTGTGGTTTAGAGAGCACCCTGAGGGCTCTGTACTGGGCCCCGGTCTGTTTCCTGGGCATCTCTTGGCACCTTCTCTCACTGTATAGAAAGTTCCTGGTCTGCAGGATTTCTCTCCACCATATACTCTGAGATGAGTAGGAGAGGGTTATATTACATTGGCTTGAACATGTGATGGAAAATGAAATTCGATTTACTAAGAAAAAGCTTTTTTAAGAAAACTTTAGTTTATTAGTACCTGTGTGTAGTACATAACGTTTGCATGCTTTGAGACATTAAGGATACAGGGGTGCAGTTAGATCAGGGGAATAATATCTAATGTTCTATAGTATGTTAGCTTTAGTTGACGACATTTTTTTAAGGCCTCACATAGGCTGGCTAAGTGTTCTACCACTGAGCTACACCCCCAGTCCAACAACTATTTTCAAATTTCAAAATAGCTAGAAGGACTTCAGATGTTCCCAACATTAAAAAGTGATAAATATCTGTTTCTTTCTTTCTTTTTTTTTTGGTACTGGGGATGGAGCTAATGACCTCACACTTGCCAGGCAGGTGCTTATGCTGCTGAGCTAAATTCCCAGCCTAAATATTCAAAGTAATAAGTAATAAGTAATAAGTAATAAGTAATAAGTAATAAGTAATAAGTAATAAGTAATAAGTAATAAATAAGATTTGACCATATCTATTGTAAACTTGTATTTGACTATCATACTGTATCCTGTTAATTTGTACAATTGTGTTAATTAAAACTTGTTAGGGCCACAGATTTAGCTCAGCGGCTCAAGCGCTTGCCCAGTAAGCGCGAGGTTGGGAGTTCAATCCTCAATACAAAAAAAAAAACTTGTTAAAACATATGAATGATGAATAAAACATCGCTCACACAAAGCCATTTGCCAAATGATATGACACGATATGATTATATTTATAGTTTAAAAAATATGGATGTACATGTTCAATAAATATAAAGCAAGTTTTAAGTAAGCTTTAACAACAATGCTAGCACCAAAAAGCAGATAGCATTATTGTTCAAGATTAAAGACATTCATACTAAACTATAAAGAAGTTGCAAAAAGTTCTGGTTTCAATTTCTAACTATTTGTAAAAAAACAAAAAAAATTTTTTTCTTTTGTTATACTAGAGATTAAATCCAGGAGTGTTGTACCATTGGACTACATTATTATTCTCTTCTTTCTTTTTGTTTGTTTGTGTTTTGAGACAGGGTCCAGCAATGTAGTTCATTAAGTTGTCTAGGCAGGTCTCAAACTCACAGGAATCCTCCTGCCTCGGCCTCTGAAGTGCTACGATTACAAGCAGACATCCCAATGCCTAGTTCTTTTCATTTTTAATTTTGAGAAGAGGCTCACTAAGTTGCTTAGGTTGACCTCGAACTTGTGATTCTCCTGCTTCAGCCTTCCAAGTATCTGGTATTACAGGCATGCTCTACCATGTTGGGCAAAATACTAAATTCTTTAGCAAGTTTTATTGGGCTTGCTGGTGCCTTAAGCACTTACTTTGTCTGTATACTGGGTTTTGTTTATATGAATATAAATACAGCGATAAAGACCCGAAAGATAGCACAGTAAACAAACCATTTACAGTGATTCCATCTGTGAGGAGGAGTAGGCTGGGAAAAGGGGGACATTAGTAGTGAATGCTTTTACATTTTACTCCCCCTAGTTTCCTAATCATCTGTAGCCAGACTGTACTCATTTATTACATGCACAATTATTTGGAAGAATTACACAGACTGGGAAAACTAAATGTCTCTTCTTTTGCTACTCAAGGTTAATATTAAAGAGCTGATGTCTGATAAATGTTAGCATGGTAATTCTAGAGAGCAGCTGAAACTGCCCTCTCAGTTTTTGTGTATTGAATACTTTCTCTTCCATTCAATAAAATGGTTAGATTATTTATTTATTGGTCTTTTTTTTTTTGTCTTTTTGAGACAGGGTTTCACTACACAGGTCAGTCTGGCCTTGAGCTCACTTTGTGGCCCAGGCTGGTCCCAAAATCACAACAATTCTTCTGTCTTGGCCTCCCAAGTGCTGGGATTACAGGCATGCACTGCTATGCCTGGCTTTTTTCATAATTTTTTGTTTGTTTGGAAAATGGTTAGATTGTTATCCACTGTTTTTTTTTTTTTTTCAGATATTGCTGAAATATCATTACTAAGATTCACTGAGTTTTTAGTCTGTCAGGCATTCATGCACCCAGGTATATATTATACAAGTGTTACTTTGCTGAACTCATTAGAAGAAAAATCTTATGATGTAGGTAGGGGCAAGAAGAGTAAAAAGGATCAGGATGTGATATGCCTGTGTATCAGCCCCCCAAAGCTGAATGTAATCAGTGTATCATAAACATACACTAATAACATTTAAAAAAATAAATTTCTGTTGTTTCAAAAATCTTCAGAGTTAGGTATTATTTTTATTTCATTGTCAGAGAAAGAGAGGCCACAAAGTTTTGTCTTGCACAAAACTGGGTCACATAGCCAGCAAGTGATAGAACTGCATCTCTGGCAGTCTGACTTCTGATGCTCCATGGAGAAAAGGAAGGGAGTGGACCCACTTTGTGGTTTAAGTTTTTTACTTCATTTCATAGTCAGCAAATGTACTTTTGTCTAATTGAGAGGTGACTAAAGGCATCTGGGTCTGGTTGATGTGTTGGTTGAAAATTACTATTATTATAAGGGTGATTATTATAGTATTTAGTAATTATGCAGTGCTTTATACTTCAAAGAACTGTGCTTTACAATCATTTATTAGCTATGTCTCACAACATCTCTACCGTATAAAGATACATTTATTATGTATATTTTGCAGAAAGAGAAACTGAGATGAGTGAGTAGCATGGGCCACCACCTTGATAGAAAAAGAATGAAAGAGTTGGGCATGATGGCTCATGTCTGTAATCTCAGCATTTGGGAGGCTGAGGCAGGAGGATCACTGTGAATTCAGGGCCAGCCTGGATTACATAGTGAAACTGTGTCAAAAGAAACTCAAAAAGAAACTCAAAACTGTCGCAAAAGAAACTAAACCAAAACAACAACAACAACAACAACAAAACAACCCAAAAACAAAACAAACAAACAACAAAAAAACCCAAAACCAAAAAAACTCCCCGAAAGTATAATATGAATCCCTTAAATTCCTGATATTCACCAAGTAGCTCAATTTGGGCAGTTCACAAGTTTAATTAATGTAAACCTTTAAAGAATAGTGTGAAATTGGAGAAGACATACCTGTAATGCTAGCTACTAGGTAGACGAGGTAGGTGTATCCCAAGTTTCAAGTCAGTCTGAGCAAATTATTTTAGGCACTATCTCAAAGAAAAAGTAAAAAGGAGAGCTTGAGATGTTAGTCCAGTGGTAAAGTTGCCTAGCATGATCCAAGGCCTGGGTTCAGTTCAAGGTACTAAAAAAAAAGGAAAAAAACCACCACCGGCAACAACAAAATAAAAAAATGAATACATAAAAATAAATAAATGAAACAAAAGAGGTTGGGATATAGCTCAGTGAGGGGGTGTTTCCTTGGCATGTGTGAGGCCATGGGTTCAGTTCCCAATAGTGTATACACACACACACACACACACAGTTCTAACACTTTCTCTTGACATTTACTTATAAATTAAATGTAAACTATGCTAAAAATTCATGACTATGTCCTTTTTGGTTATCTATTTTTGAGCTCCACCTCATTTGTGTCACTGTGATATTTTTGCTCAAATGCAACCTTGCTATCTCCCATTTCTCTATACCAGCACAATTTGACCACAGATAGTGGTTTTCTGTTTCAATATTACATTGCTTCCATTTGCTTCTATTGTCTGTGAGAGATGCCTCTATGTATCACAAGCATAGGACTCATGATAACTTTCAATAAAAACACATTTTGTGTAAAAATTATAAGGAAATTATAGAAAGTTTTAGATGTATGGCAGTTTGTACACTTCAAAAATAAAGATTATAAGCATGCCAGTGTGATTAGTGTGGAAGGGGGAGAGAGGTGAGAAAGCCCTGTGTGGGTTTATTACAACTCCCTATAAAAGGCCTGGAGGAGACATATGAATTCTTCTATAAATCTAGTGTTTTTCAGGTGGGAGGCAGACATGAGCATAGCACCTGGGAAAGACTCAATAAATATTAGTTTAGTGGTTAAGGGTATATCTCTGGAGACAGACTGTCTCAATTCTAATCCTGGTTCCATCATTTGCTAACTATCTTAACTAGCCGTGCTTGTGTTTTTCCATCTAGAACAAAAGAAGAAAAAGGGGAAAGGATCATACCTCTTAGGTTGGTTATCATGACATTTATTTAAGTGTTTGCCATCGCCTTTTCTATTTCCAAGGCAGCACATAAACATTAGCTACAACTTCATGAAAACATTGGCAATAATGAATTTATAATTTGATGCCTGAATTTGCCTTGCATGTTTAGAAATGATACATGGTGCCATACTATCTGCTATCCAAGAAGAACACTTAAAATTATCTCACAATTCACTGGAATAAATAGTTATAAACAAGTATAAAATCCATAAGGCAAAATTTTATACTAGCTTTTTAAAAACAGTCATATGATCTTATGTCCTAGTGCCTCAAACTCTACCATGGAGAAGAGTTTACATGTGAGTGAGGCCAGCTCATTGCACTATTGGGAAAAAACAGCTGCATCTGAGCTAAAGACGATGCTTATGGATGCACACCAGATGTTCACTAGAGTGTCTACATTTTCAAGAGATTCCAGAAATTAGGGGGTTTTTTGTTTTTTGTTTTTTTTGAGACAGGGTCTTGCTATGAAGTTCAGGCTGAGCTCACTCTGTAGTGGGCTGGCCTCGAACTCCGATTGTCCTGCCTCAGCTTCCCAAGTGATGGGATTACAGGCATGCACCACATATCTGGCTCAGAGATTAGAATTTTTTACATGAAATTTCTGAATTTTACAACTTTGAATTTATTTTTTAGTGCAAAACTGTGAATTAAACAACATATTTAAAGGCCTTTTTCAGATCTTTGTCATATGTACTTATGCTAAAATATATATGCTAGTACACAGTGCCATTTTTCAAATACTTTTCAAGCACTTACGGCAAGGAAGGAATAGAAGATGAAGAAGACAAAATACGTCATTCTTAAGAAAGTCACAAGTCTTGGGTGATGGCAACAGTGTCACAGACATGTGTGAAAAAATGTCACAGTGTTGAATTTAAGATTGAAGTTGGATGGTGAAGGATTAGTTCTATGTGAAAAAAAAAAAATAAAGACCCCCATTATTTCAGTGCTTGAGAAAGGATGAACACCTAAGTAGATAGCTCTTTTGTTAAACAAACAGCTTAATAGATTTTGGGGGTTGGAGTTAAGCACAGACACAGCTACAGCCTTGTGTGGTTCCCAGAGGCATTGGGGTCTGTGCAATTGGCACCCCCCTGAGCAACATTCATGCGGTATTCTTTGTGAATGGTGCCCCCTGGAATTGTGCAACCTGGCGATTGTGTCAATAAAGGTGGCCTAGAGTCTGGCCTGAAAGTGAGGACTGAGCTAAATCTGTCTACATAATAAAATAAAAAGGAATTTTAAAGTTTTCCCTAGTGAGCTGAAGCAGGAGGTCAAGAGAGATAGCTGGAATAAAAGAAAAAGTTTTGGAGCAAAGGTATCTTGGAGGGGGTGGTATTGGACTGACCCCAGGCCTTACACATGCTAAGCAAGTATGATATCACTAAACTAGATTCTCAGCTTTGAGAAGAAGGATCTTTAGAATGATGATGGGTCAGTAGTTTTTTTTTTTGGTATCCGGGATCGAACTCACGACCTCACACTTACCAAGCAAGTGCTTGAACCGCCAAGCTGAATCCCTGGTGATGGGTCAGTAGTTAGCAACAAGTTGGATTTTATGAATCTGGTCATTTTTATTTATTTATTTATTTGGGGGGCTGGAGAGTAAATCCAGTGCCTTGTGTGTGCTAAGGAACTACCGACTCCTCCCCTTCAAGTGAAATGCCTAAGATCCTCTGTCATCTTTAAGCCGTAGGCAACACTGGAAAATAAAGTCACATAATGGGGTGGGGTGGGGGGCCACACTTCTGTACGAATCAGGAGATAAACAGCAAAAACTTCAACACTCAGGTTCACAGAGCAGCATTTGTCTGAACATACAATAGAATAATATCTTGTGTTTTTAACTGTTTTTCTCCAAAAAAGTTGAAAGCGCTTGTACTTTTTTTTTTTTTGGACCGGGAATCAAACTCAGGACTTCCCAGGCACGTGCTGTGCTGACCAGCCTACTTGTACTTTTATTTCCTCATTTGTTCTGACATTCCAGTGTGGGAAGGGCAGATTTATGATAACATTATTTATAGGTGGAGAAATTTAAAAACTAGAGATTAAATCACTTACTCAATGTTGCATAGTCAGGGTGGCAAAGACCACACTGGAATTTGGTCTCTGTGCTCCAGCCGTGAAGTGGAAAGTGTCTGAGTTTTGTAATTTACAAGGATCTTTGTTTGAACAATTTTTGATTCTGCTCCTTAACAAGAATGTGGGTTTAAGTCAATTACTTCACCTAAGTCTCAGTTATTCTCATCTGTAAAATTAAGACCACAAAACGTCATAGTAGGATAGTGAAGATTAATTTAGAAAATGCATATAAAGCCTTGGCACTGAGCAGTTCTCAAATAAGATTTGTTCCACATCCAACCCATTATTATCTGGTTAAATTTGAGTACAAATTTAAAGTAATCAAAAGAATCTCCACTAATTTTTTTTTCTAGCTTCATCTCTAGCAAAAACATGAATAAAAATGCTCCAGAATGTCATTTAATCACTGTGAATAACTTCTGCTTCAGTAAAATTACTCCCGGGGGTAATTAGAAAGGAGTTTGTGGAAGATATCAGTGTGCACTGGTGCTCCAGTTTGATTGCCTATCACAACCTCCTGGAGGGCCTGTGAAAACGTAGATTTCTGGGTCCCACCCTAGAGTTTCTGGTTCGAAAGGTGTGGGGCGGGGCTCAGGAATTTGAATCAGTAACAAGCTCCTAGGTGATACTGAGCTGTTAATCCAGCGGCTACACTTTGAAAAGCACTATAAGGTTAAGTGAAGTGCTGGTGGAGGAGCCTAACGATTTGTTTAACAAGCACTGTGATGCATTCTCAAGTTTGAGAATAGTTGGCATATTGGAGAAAAGCATGTAAGAAAACAAGACTTGCTTTCAAATCCTGCCTACACCCTCTACCAGTTAATGGCTTAGGTTAAATGGCCAAGGTCTAGCTCCTCCGCATTCTAGCTGTGTGACCCACCACATCTGTGATTCCGGATTCCTCAAGGCCAACGGTGGCAAACCTTATAGAGCTTTCAATGATACAAACAGCCCCCTGCGGCAGGCGTGCCATAGGCTTGCCACTAGTCCCTGGGTGGAAAAAGATTTAAGTCTTGGCAGTGTAGGGTCTGTTCTGCATGTCATACTCTCAGGTATGAAACAATTTATTTTTTTAGTGAAACGATGTTTGAATTGGAAGGTTATGAAAGTATTTACAGGGCCTGGGATTTAGCTCAGCGGCATAAGCACCTGTCTGGCAAGCGCGAGGTCATGAGTTTGATCCCTGGTACCAAAATAAAAAAAATTTTAAAAAAATAAGTATTTACAAACACACAGACACTGCAAGAATAAATGCAAGTATTTAAATGAAGTCAGTAGAAGTGGCATTGTTTGCATCTAAAATTTGTAATGAAAGGCCCTCAAGTGTTTCCATTTTTCCTACCTTTGTTAGCAGTTTTATTAAAAAAAACTTCCCTCGTGGTATTTGTTTCACAGAGAGTACACTTAAGTCTCCCCCTCCTCCTGAATTTAGCCTCAGATACAGAATGTGCCTTCATTTTTGGTATCCTGATTTTGTGGCTGAGGAATCCCTTCACTCCTTTCTTTCTTTGTCTACCAACTCATTCAGCTGGTCCTCAGACTGTCTTGGCTTAAAGTTTCACAAGAATCCAGGCCTTTTCAGTTGCCAGTTGCTGGTGAGGCATAAAAACTGTTGACTTTTATTCAGTGCCAGATACTCTGAGATGTTTATCATGCATTATCATTTTGAAATTCCACAACCCAGAGATGATTGTACACACACACTCCAGAGGAGGAAACTGAGGCCTGGAGACATTAAGTAACTTGTCAGGATGAAAAAGTAAAAACGGCACAATCCAGACAGTAAGATTTCGGAGTCCTGCAGCTCTTGTTCTTTATTGAAATCACAAGTAATGACAAAATATAGAACTATAATTTTTTTTTTTTTTTTTTTTTGGTATTGGGAATTGAATTCAGGACCTTGCGCTTGTCAGGCAGGCACTTGTGCCGCGGAGCTATTATATCCCCGACTGTAACATGCGTTACAGTAACATCAAGATCCAGCGTTTGGGTATTGAGTTTGGTATCTTTGACAGGTTTCCTCGGCTGCAAGACGTAGAGAATACCATCAGCCTCAAGGGTTTCGAGATGATTAAAAGAGTTACTGCACCCGAAGCACTTAATACAGTGCCTACCACATAGCATCAGATAACTATCATTATTTTTAAGGGGGACAGATCCCACTAGAGAAAATATAAAGTGGGGTGAATGCGTTGGGCTGTAGTAGCTAAATACTTCGAGACTCGGGTTTTCTCTTCTGTAAAATTAGGCTCCTGGAGCGGGGCAACCCTAACGGCAGTTAAACGCCAAGCCTTCCTAGTAGCTCGGGGAAACCAGCAACGGCGGGGCCGAAGGGGTTAGCGGGGCCAGCGGGGTGGCTGGGCGCTGGCGCCCGGGCGGTGAGGCCCCGCCCACTCGGACCCGGAGGCCCCGGCTACTCCAGCCCGCGAGCAGTTCCGGTGCCAAAGCCGTCCCTCCCCCGCTCCCCCGGAAGTGCTTTCCCAAGGGTTAGGGCCGGAGAAAGGCCTTGTAGACACAGCCGCTGACGCTCGGTCGGCTCCGAGCGGGGGCTCCAGCCCGGGTGTGAGTGAGGAGGTCCGCGCCCGTCTACTCGTGCCCTGCGCCCTCCCACCATCCCGGCTGACGGTGAGTGGCTGGGGAACGGGACTGGGTCGGCAGCGGGCCTGCGTTGGGACGGGCACTTGCGGGGCCCCCGCTTCCCTCTCTGGGATCCGGGCTGTGGGCTCCGGGCTGCGGGCTTAGCTGTCTGGTCCTGGAGAAGGGGGTGTCGGTCGCTGCGGTCTTCTCCTGTCGCGCGGGCCGAGGAGAAGCGGGCTGTGGGGCCGTGGAGTGGGCGGGGCGGCGCCGAGGAAGGGGTTCCCGGGGCTGTTGTCGCTGTTGGGGCTCGAGAGTGGGCTTGGGGTGGGCCTCCGTCCGTTCGTGCGACCCCTCATTCCCATGCCCCCAGATCCTCTCACCGCTTCTCCATTTGATTTTTCGTGTCGAGCCTTGCGCTTGGAATCCGGACACCAAACTCAACCTGGGCTCCGGCGCCCAACTTTCGCCACCTCTGGGTCTGTCCCCGTCGTGCCCCTCCCCGGCTTAGTAATTAGCTGGGTCCCGGGAGTGTCGTCTCCCTCAGTCCTAGGGTGTGGCGCAGCCTGGCAGATGCCGAGGATCTTTTGGGAGGTTTTTCGTCTAGACGCACTTTAGAGTGAGTCGAACGGCTCTCAGAACTGGGTCTGGATACATAGGTATGCCTCTAAAGGTCTTGACTTGAAAGGTTGCTAAAGCTGTTGTTGAAGTCACTTGGAAAAAAAAATGAGCTCACTTGAGACAAATCGGTAGTTCTGATAAATTGCCCTGTTTTGTTGCTGACATGAGAAAAATGATGCTGTTCTCTAACCGTACGCCTAATTCCTGTGGCTATCCGAAGTCACAGTTGTGTGATGAGTTCAGTCAGAGGTTATTGCGTGAATTGATTGCAAAGGGTTGAAGGATTGTATCCCTTTTCTCCCAGAGTTTGCTTACTTTTGTATTTGAAGCTGTCATTTTCTTTAACTTTTGAAGAAAAATTGTCGGGTTTCTCTTGAGAGGTGACTTGTACTAATACAGCTGTTGCTGCAGTGCAGAGATACAGGTGGGCAGAGGTGTTTTACTTGTTTAAACTTACATCATGAAGTGTTCACCTTGAATAAACTGAGAATTTCCTAGAGGAGAAAGAGGTACAGGTACTTAATTTTAGTGAACAGACTTTAGGTAGTAAACTGCTGGGAAATGTTTGTAGGAAATAGGTGATCAAATCACATTTGATGGTGCTTTTAAGAATTTTGATCGAAAGGGAAAGCATTGACTTTAGATTATGACTGAGCAGATGACCATGGTTTTTGCTGTCTAAAGTATATACGGACCATCTGAATGAAACCAGTGACATTATCTGCATTTCTCATCTTATGCTTGCGTTAGGATTTATTCTGTAGCTTTTGGGGAGGGATTGTTGCTTATGTCATTCTCTCACGACCCAAAGAGAAAATATCGTGAATTAAGGAAAATACATAGACCAAAGTGATAGTTTAGTGAGCTCTACTATACAAAAGAAAATGTATTTCGGGTTGGGTTTTTTTTTTTTTTTTTGTACCTGGGCTCGAACTCACTAGCTCGAGCTTGCTAGGCAGGCGCTGTGCCACTGAGCTATATCCACAACCCTAGTTCAAGTTTTTTGATCTTGAATAAAGGATGGATAATTTTTAAGTCCCAGGAAAAAATTGTGGAGAGGAGATTAGTTGCACAACTTTTAACTTAAATAGAAACTGTAGATTCTTAGGCATCTGAAGTGTTATTTATTTAGAGCGTAAGGTTGGAATATAGTTAGTAATTGAGAGAATCTGGAAAAGAAGTCAAGTTGGATTTGTTTATGGAGCTGTATGTAGATATGATGATGTAACCTTGAAGGAAAATATTACAAGAATGGTAAGCGCAGAAAAAGAAAATTGGGGAAAATCAGATATTTTCAAGTATTGTAAATTTTATTACTGTACTCAATTCAGTGGCAGTAAATGTTCATTGTGCATCAAACTATGTCAGGGCCACCATGTAGAAGTAAATAAAGGTGTAGTCATAATAATCAAGATTTATATTTTGAAAAAAAATTTTTTGTTTTTTTGAAACAGGGTCTTGCTGTTAGTTTAGGCTGGTTCTGAACTCACTATGTAGCCCAGGCTGGCTTTGAACTCACAGCAGTCCTTTTGCCTCAGCTTCCCAAGTGCTGGAATTACAGGCATGCCCCACCACACCTGGGTGAGGTATGGTAATACTTAGGAGAATTTCAGTGCTATTGTTTATTGACCACTCACTGTTTACCCGGTTCTGTGCTATTTGTTTTATGTACATTTTCTAAGCTTCACAACAATGCATAAGCATCTCTGTTACTAAATAATGAGGACTGGAGTCTTAAATGTGTTTAGTAACTTCCATGCAGGCTATGGGGCCAGTAGGTAACAGAACAGTACCCATTTGAATGCAGATCTACCTGATGTCAAAGTCTGTGTGTTTCCACTACAGGGTGCTATCTCCCAATAAACTGGTAATCTAGTTCAGTGTTAAAGACAATAAGACTTTTCTAAAACAAAGATTAGGTGATGGGATTAGGTGAATGAAGGAGGTCTTTCAAATAGAGAATGACATTAACAAAAATGCAAAGGTGGGAAAATCCATTGTATATCAAAAGAAGTTAGTGGACCAGATTACCTAGAATATACAGCTTCTTTTTTGGCAACTAGAGGTGAAGTTTGTGGTTTAAGTAGGGGCTGGATTGTTGAACATGTTTAAAAGCTGTATTTAGAAGTTTGACATTTGGGAGTGACTGAGGTCTAATAGTGTAGTCTATAGAATGATTTGTGGCAAGCTGATTTTTGATATAATACTATGAATACTGGGTAAGGGGAATGACAATAAGACAGAAGCCTTAATAGGACCTCGAAGTTGATCAGTAGGTAGGTAGAGGGGCAGGAATTGATAGGGAAAGTTTTTTGTTTTTTGGTACTGGGAATTGAATAAGTCCTGACCTCATGCTTACCAGACAGGTGCTGTGCTACTGAGCTATATCCTTGGCCCCAATTGGGAAAGTTTGAAGGAGAAGTTAGACTTCTTAAAACTATGGGTAGTGTGGGATTGATGGTGGTATTGTTACTAGAAGTATGTACAACTAGTTGCATAATGGGATCAGTTTTGGATATGTTGGGTTTTTATATATTTGCCAGATGCATAGAGGTTTTTAGAAATGTGAATTTGCACTTGGGTAAAGAGATCAGGGTAGGCATGTTTTAAACATGGAGGTAAGAATGATACAAATGGATATATAGGTTGTTTGTATAGGAGATGAAAATGCCATGGGAGAATGTGGAAGGGAAAGGAAAAAACAAACTAAGTCCTGCATTTTTGAAGGCATCTATTTATATCAGGGGGAAGAGACAACACCAAGACCTGTAGTGGGTGAAAATTTGATAGTCTGTATACATCTTTCTCACTTGCAAATTCAGATAGAGTAGAATCTAATTATTAAAAATTCATTTGGGAAATTAATTTTTCTTGCTCTTGTCAGCAAGAATGTTGTGCTATTTAAGGAGGACAAACTCAGACTCATTTGGTTGCCTGTGTGAAACTTTGGTTACTTAAAAGCTGTGATTGGTTGTTTCTTTTGGACATTTGTTTGGCAAATGATATGTGAAGATTTGAAAGTAAGTCACTAATAAAGAATTCCATTGATTTATGTGTATGAGAGGTTTTGGTTTCAATAGCAATACCCCCTCCCTCCTTTTCTGAGACAGTCTCACTATGTAATTCAAGTTGACCTTAAACCCAGGTGGCCCAGCTGGTCTGGAATTTACAGTGATCCTCCTGCCTCAGCCTCTCAAGTGGTAGGATTACAGGTGTGTGCCACAACACCTGCAAGAACCTCTGAGTATTAAAATAATGCTTGTTTCTCTAATTATAACTACCCTTAATATTGCCTTTTATTGCAAATTATATTTTTTTCCAACCCTCTATTTTTAAAATTTGTTTTATTTATTAGTATATGTGAAACACAATACATTCATCAGGGGAGTTGGTACCTGTACATCACATCTTAAATCTCTTTACTTCTCCCTCCCTCTCTCCTGTCTCATCCATCCCTAAATCCTTTTTCCATATCTTCAAAGTCTGCCCCCCTCTTTCTTCTATTTTACTTTTAAAATTATGTGATATTTTGGGTTTCTCATATAAGAGAAACCATGTGATACATAACCTGTCTTGATTTCACTTAGTATTCTGGCCTCAAGCCAAACTCCCTTTCTAAATACTATCTATCTATCTATCTATTTATTTATTTATTTATTGTGCCACTGGGTATTGAACACAGGACCTTCACACTGAGCTATATCCCCAGCTCTTTTCAAAATTTTTTGAGACAGGGTCACCATAAGTAGCTAAGTTGCCTAGGCTGTGACCTCAAACTTTGGCTCCTTCTGCCTCAGCCTCCCAAGGTGCTGGATTACAGGTGTTTACCACTATGTACTGTTTCTACTTTTGATTAATATGAATTGTTTGTGTTCTCTGGGTCGCTCTGTCTCTACTTCTGCTTCTGCTTCTGCTTCTTTCTTCTCTATGTCTCCATGTCTCTTATGCTGAGTATGAAAAGTAGGGCCTCCTGGAGGCTGGGTAAGTGCTCTTCCACTGAGCTATGTCCCTAGCCTGAGCACTTTTTTTTTTCTTTTTTTTTTTTGAGACAGGGTCTTGCTACGCAGTTCAGGGTGGCCTTGGGCTCCCCTTGTGGCCCAGGCTAGTCTCGAACTTGCAGTGATCCTCCTGCCTCAGTCTCCCGCGTGCTAGGATTACAGGAGTGCACCACCACACCTGGCTAGCCTCAGCAGTTTTAATATCTTTAGTGTTTTGAATATGCTGTAAAATACTTTTACTATCATATAATGATGTGTATATGAAAGTTACCTGTTTTAGTTCTGATACTTTAAAAACTATAAATTTATAGAATTTCATGTGGTTTTCTGTTTATTTAAATGGGGGAATTTGTGTATTAATTTATAAAAGATTATAATAGTTTGCAGAATGAGGCTTTGAGTCTAACTTTTTACAGACAAGTTTATTATTTTTAGACTTAGTTACCATGGAAGTGTTTATTTCCTTCTTGAGAATTAATACATTCCTTTTTGTTTGTCAAGAGTCTGTTTTTCACTATATCATCAGCACTTGGAAATGTCCAGAGTCCTGCATCAGTGTGGAGGCAGGGGGTTTTGTGTGTGCTTTGTCTGAGCTGGTTGGCTTAGTTTCAGTGAGCCTGGTATTAATGAGGCAAAGGTCAGAAGTTCCATTTAGCTTTAGCTTGAATGATGACCAGGGAGTATACCTCTCACTCCCCTCTAGCTGTCTTGAAAATTCCTTAGTTGTCATTGGTCACAAAGGTGACTGGATGAGGGGAAGTCTTTATACTGTTAGAAGAGCAGTAGAGGAAACTTACTGTAATGATTAGGAATTTTGACTCTGGAATTAGATGGACCTATATTAAAATCCTTAAATCTGTGATTTAAACCTTTCCAAGCTCGTGTTTCCTCATTATTAGAGAGGTTAATATTTGGTTTGGGCATGTCCTGAATCCTTGCTTTTCCTTTTTAGACCTATGGTCCCCAGATACTGAACTTTGTCAACAAGTGTATGACAGAGTTTTCACTTCTTTGAGTGAAATGAGAATTTTTTTGTTAGCTTTTCATGAAGCTAATGCTATTGAATTTATTTTATTTTTATTATGTTTTAAAATTATTTGTGGTGTTGGGGATGGAACCCAGAGCCTTGTGCTTGCAGAGCAAGAAACCTACTACCACTGAGCCACATCCAAGCCTTATATTGAATTTAAAAGATAATTTCTTTCTCTCTCTGTTTTTTGAGACAGGGTTTCATTATGCAGGTCAGGCTGGCCATGAACTCACTTTGTAGCCTAGGTTGGGCATCAGTCCTCCTGTCTCAGCTTCCCAAGTGCTAGAATTACAGGGGTATAGCACCACAACCAGTGTAATTTTTTTTCTAATTTTATCATTTTTGATAGAACATACTATTTTATGAAATAATATAATGGTAACATAGTTTCTTTTGTCTTTGACAGAATAAATATTGGCAGGCCTATGCTGTCCCACCAAGGTTCTTTGAAAATCTTGGCTTAATGTGTCTGTAGGATAGAGAGAGAATACTTATTCAGTATGTTTATGCCTGTTCAAGTTAGGTTGGGGGTACTTTCTGTCCTTCCTTTGTCGTGTAGAACAAACCTATGGCATGCGTGCCTCAAAAGGCATGTAGAGCCCTCTCCTTGGCACATTAACCAGGTCATCCGAGCATTGCCCCAGCAGCCAAGCATTTGAGTTTTTTAGGAGGAGGGGATTGAGACAGAGTCTTGTTGTGTAGTCCAGGCTGGCCTTTAATGCACTATGCCTCTCAGGCTGGCCTTGAACTTGTAGTGATCCTCCTGTATCAGCCTCCTTTATACTGGAATTATAGGCCACCATGGTTGGTAAGCATTCAGGTTTAATTGCAGTGTTGACACTGCACTAAACAAGTGGATTTTTTTTAAAATTTATTTTTTTATTAATTTTATTTTATTTTAAAAGGGAAATAAAATTAAACATAACGAAACAGAACAGAGTGGGACATAAGAAAGCATAAATTTTATAGCTAGACAACCAGAGATCTTCACTATCTGTCATATTGTCTCTTGTTTTCTTCCAAATGGTTGTCCTTATCTTTGCATATGGGGAGCTCATACTAAATAACATACCCAATCTTTTCACAAGATGTGTAGTTCACTGGCTCCCACTTGCTAGGCAGGAGGGAGAGGGAGGGAGGACACAGGATGGGGGACAGGACACATGAGATGTCTGATTCTCAGCCCACACGCAGGTAGGATCACTGTCACCCCCCAGAGATGGGAAGAGTTCCTTGTTCTCCCGGCACCCCAAGTCAACCCCACGGTGCAGGTCCTGATGCGCCAGGGTCTCTCTCCTTTGGGCTGCTGAAAGTCTGCCACAATCTCAGCTGCCCCCAGAGAGGGGGGGAGTTCCTTGTTCTCCCGGCACCTGGAGTCAACCGCACCGTGCAGGTCCCGATGAGGCAGGGTGTCTCTCCTCCGGGCTGCTGAAAGTCTGCCACAGTCTCAGCTGCCCCCCAGAGAGAGGAGTTCCTTGTTCTCCCGGCACCCTGAGTCAACCGTATGCTGCAGGTCCCAATGTGCCAGGATCTCTCTCCTTTCGGCTGCCAAAAGTCGGCCACACTCACAGCTGTCCCCCAGAGAGGGGAGGGGCTCCTTGTTCTCCTGGCACCCCGAGTCAACTGCATGCTGCAGGTTCTGAGGTACCGGGCTCTCTCCCCTGCAAGCCCCCTAAAGTCCGCCATACTCACCTGCTATTTCTTTCTGATGAATTGACCATTCCATTTCCAAAGTTCTGAAATGGCCAACACACCACAGAAAGAATTCTTTTTAGGCTCCTGTTTGAAACCAGCAGCTACAGCGCTCTGCTGGCCTTGCTTCAGGGCCACAACCAGTGGATTTTGGATTGCAGTTTGGGTACTAGATCTCTTAAAGGTTCGCTGTCACTGCTATGGAAGCAGTTACTTTCACCACCATTGAACTTAATTTTGCCAGTGTCTTTGTTACTTTTCTCTCCTTGTTAAGACAAAGTGTTCAGTGCCCAAAATTAAAGAGGGAAAGGTTTATTTTGCTCACAGTTTGGAGGTTTCAGTCCATACTGGGCTGGCTCCAAGGCAGAATGGCACATGGCAGAGGGCAACAGTTCATGGTGGTAGAAAACAGCAAAAACAACAAGAGCAAAAAGGGAAGAGCGTAGAGGGAAAACTTTCTGTCCCTTATATTGTATGTAGGCTACATCCACCCTAGGGTATGGGCAGTTACATCCATAATCCCATTATTGGACCATAAATTAACCACATATTCTAGAAACTCACTCCCATGACTGCATGAGGCTTTGGTGGGACATCTAAACACAAACCATAATGTTTTGCCTCTGGTCCCCCCAAAACTCATGCATATCCTTTATGTAAAAGATATTTAGTTCATTTTCAAGAGTTTCCAGAGTCCTAACAGTTTCAGCTTTGCTGAGAAGTCCAAGTCCCAAGTTTCTAAGATCTAAGGCAGACTCTTAGCTGTGAGCCCCTGTACAAATGAAAAGTTAAACACTTCAACTTTCAATGGCACAAGATAGACATTTCTATTGCAAAAGTTAAAAACAGGGAGATACAAAGGATTGAGACTAAAGCAAGTCCAAAATCCAGCACTGCAAATATTAAGTCCTATAGTTCCATGTGGAACATCTGAAGCAATCTGTGGCAAGTTGGGAACTCCAAAAGGCTTGCATAACTCTAACCCTATGGCCCTTCTGTTGGTTGTAGCTCCCATAGTTTTCTCTTAGGTCTGTTGTGCTCAAACTTTGCAGCTTTCCTTAGATGGTTCATGTTCCAGGCTTCTTCAAACTTTGGGGTTTTCACTGCAGCTTTGGTTTCATCCTCACACCTTCACACATTGTCCTCTCAGGGGCACCACTGCCTGGCAGGCCTTCTGAAATCAGGGTGGAAGCCTTTTTAACCTCAGAACTCTTGCATTCTGCATGCAGCTAAAACCAGTGCCACATGGATGATGCCAAGGTTTGCTGCCAGCTGGAGCAATAGCCAGACTTTTCTCTCTTGACTGTGCAAGATAAGTGGCTGGATTGCTGGGCACTGTGAACTTGATTCTGAGCCGTTCTCTGTGCTGCTGTCATTCTGGAACCTGGTGCAGCTACCGCCATTGTGGAATGTGGCACTCTGTGGTTTTCTCCTCAAAGCAACGTCTTTCAGTTTTGCAATTTTGAGACTGCAAAGGGTGGAGACTTGCTGCTTCTTGTGATGTGCTTAGGCCTCCTTTATATCTCTTCCTTTTCAGCAATGGAGATTGCCTCATCTCCATCTTTGCTGTCCACAGCTTTACTGGAACTTCCTTTCTTCCAGTGTTTTAAATCATACTGCTAGGCTTATTGCTCTTGACTTGCAACATAAATCTGACTAAAAGCCCCAAACAATAACCATGCCACTGCTTCAACATTAGACTGCTTTAAATTTTCTTCTGCCAGATTAATTAGTCCACTACCCTTCATCTAAGTCTCAGGAAAAATCTCTGGATATGGCCAAAATGCAGATAAACTTTCTGCCAAACCATAACACACATCATCTGCAGTCCTTTTTCCCAGCAGAAATCTCCTGAATTTAGTCCTTATCAGCAGAATTTCTATCAGCCTTCTGGTCTTACAAGCTCAGACCAGAATCTCTCATACCAAACATCCTAAGGCATTCCAATTCTCCTTCAGGTGACCATCTCTGAACCTTTCTAAACTCTTCCCACATGTCATTCCTAAGGTTCTTTTGAACCACATGGTCAAATATAGTCACAGCAATGACCACACTTCTCTGGTATCAAATTCTGTATTTGTTGTTTTTCTTTCTTGTTGCTAAGACAAAATACTTGACACCCAAAGTTAAGAAAGAAAAGGTTTATTTAGCTCACAGTTTGTGGAGGTTTCATTTCCTAACAGCTGGCTGGCTCCAAGGCAGGGTGGTATGGCAGAAGGGCAACAGATTATGGCAGTGGAAGACAGCAAAAGCAATAAGAGTAAAGAGGCAGGAGTGCACACAGAGAAGACCCTTTCCCTTATATTATATGTAGACTATACCCACCTACACACATAATCCCAGCATTGGACCATGAATTAATCACAAATTCTAGAAGCCTGTCGCCATGATTGTATGAGGCCTTAGGGGGACATCTAATGACAAACTGTGATACCCAGGTTCCACAATTGATATTTGGAGCACATTTCAGGGCTGGATGTGGTGAGGCATGGCTGTAGTTCTAGCATGTAGGAGGCCAAGGCAGGAGGATTGCTGTGAGTTCAAGGCCAGCATGGACTACCTCCATGTTCAAGGCCAAACTGAACTACATAGTGAGACCTTGTCTCAGAAAACAAACAAACAAAAACCCCTAAAAAACTTAGAGCACACTTCAAGGGGCAGTTCAGGCTATTTTCAGTTTTGTTCATCTAAATTGTTCCACGTTATTTGTTTAAGATTGTGTTTAAGCAGAGCCCCCAGGAGAAAGGTGATAAACCTTGGGGGCTGCTCCGGGGTGCTGCTTTATCACTCTGTTGATTAACCAAGATAAATAACTTGCCTTTGACATAGTGAAGTAGCAGAAAGTGGTTTTCTTTTTCATCCCATCTGCAGGAAAGATAGTTTAAAGCTAAAGCGAGAAGAGTTGTTTTATTTAATGTAGCAAGTAAACCTTGTAGAAATATCAGTATTCAAAATGCTTTGTAGAGAAAGAGAATAGTGCAGCATTGTGCATAATGGTTATGTAAGTGGAGCCACAGAAATCTTTCTGAGGACACAAACCAATTATTAACCTAAGCACTTATTGAAATTGCATCAGTTATCTAGATGAGAAGCTTAGTGCTTCCTGGTTCACTTAGAGTGGGGAAAGTATACAGGAATTAATGGTGCAAACCTAGCCTAGGTGACTTACTTTATTTTTTATTTTTTATTTTTTTGATACTAGGGATTGAACTTGACCTTGTGCTTGCCAGGCAGGCACTGTGCCGCTAAACTATGTCCCAGGCTCTGTGACTGTTAAATTAAGACTTGATGTTTGCTTCCTTTCACTGTTTTTATTAGGTAGTTTTTTGGGGGAGTACTGTAGAAATATAATACTTAAATATGTATTAGAATAACTAAAACAAATACTTAGGTTAAGTTGAAATAGCTTACGCTCTTTGTTCTCACATTTAAAAGAAAACTGAATAGTACCTGCCTGGCAAGTGTGAGATCCTGAGTTCATATCCCAGTACCAAAAAAACAAACGAACAGCAAAAAAAAAAAAAGAAAAAGAAAAAAAAATAGAAAACTAAAGGTTTGCTGCTTTAGATAATAAAGGTGATACTGGTTTATAGGGTTTTGTAGTATGTAATTGTTTCTAATAATTAAAAATAATTCATTTATTTTAACAATGTTTTAATTTTCCTACTGTGTACTCACCATGGCAGAAGTGAGTTGGATGAGTAACTTGGGAGTCTAGGGAGAGCAGCCTGAAATGTGTCTGCTATAAATTGAAAAGGCCTTGATGCCTGTAGGCTTTTTTTTTTTTTTGACTCAAGAATTTTGTTATATGAATCTTTTTTATTGCTTTGCTTTTGGGGGTTGGATTGGGGATAGAGGGGCCTTTATTGCTGAACTACATTCCCCTCTTCACTCCCACCCTGCCACCCGTTTTGTCTTTTTGAAACAGGGTTTCACTATGTAGTTCAGGCTGGTTTTGAACTCACTTTGTAATGCAGGCTGGCCTTGAACTTGCAGCAATCAGATCTCCCTGCCTCAGCCTCCCAAGAGCTCAGATTAGAGGTATGTGCCACCATGCAGAACTTTATATTTTATTTTGAGACATAGTCTTACTAAATTTGCCAGGCAGGACTTGAATTTGCAATCTTCTTACCTTTGCCCCCCTAGTGTTGGGATTACAGGTGTGTGCCACTGTGCCTATTGTTTATATTTATTTAGTTTATTGAGACAGGGTCTTGCTTTGTTGTATTGAGGCTGTCCTTAAACTCACTAGCCTGTGCTGGCTTCAAACGCTATCCTCCTGCCTTAGCTTCCTCACAGGTGTGAGCCACAGTGACCAGCTACTGCTTTGATTTTAAAGACCTAAGTTTGTAAAGTGTTTTAGTTCTGGGGGAAATGATCTGCAGTGTTCTGAGTTTTCTTTTCCCTTCTGTATGTATTTTAACATTCACTTTTATTACCCTTACAAAAACATACACTGTTGTATAGGAATTATGGGCTGGGGATATAGCTCAGCAGTATAAGTACCTGCCTGGTTCTGAGTTCAATCCCTGGTACAAAAAAAAAAGAATATCTGTTCTCAATAATTATAAGCTACAGTGTACACCAACAGTTATTTCATATATTTATTTGCCATTTGTATTACCAACAGTTTAATAAATAAAAGACTGTCTCACAGTTGATGTTCCTTTATCTCCTCACCATTTTACATTCTTACATGCTCTTTAAATAGCTATCATTTGAATTTTGGCGGTTTTTGGTTTGCTTTTTTTTTTTTTTCTGTTGTTTGTTTTGGGCTTTTTGAGACAGAGTCTCACTGTGCAGCTCAGGTTGGCCTTCAGCTCACTTTGTAGCCCCAGTTGATCTTGAACTTGCAGCAGTCCTCCTGCCTCAGCCTCTTGAGTGCTGCTGGGATTACAGGTGTGCGCCACCATGCCTGACTTTGGTTTGTTTTTGAGACAAAAGTCTCACTTTATAGTTCAGGCTGGCCTTGAACTCACTATGTAACCCAGGGTTTGTTTTGAATTTCCAGTGATCCACCTGCCTCAGCTGTCAAGGGATGGGATTACAGGCATGTGTCATCACAGCCTCATCTGTATTTTGGGTTAATCATTTCCCAGTCTTTAATTTTATATGAGTATACTGTTTTTTTTTTTAAAGTTTAATTTCCTTACCTGAAATTTGAAAGTTAAACTCTATATAGTTTTCTCTTTTAGTTCTACTTCCCTAGTAAGTTAGTATTTTAAACACTGTCCTATTGATTTTACTATAAATTTACAAATATCTTTGTTCATCATTCTTACTTGAATTTCAGACATCCTATTTGGGATCTGGGATTTTTTTTCTTTCTCTTTTTGAGATAGGGTCTCACTATGCATTTCAGACTGGCCTTGAGCTCACTTTGTAGTCCAGGCTGGTCTCAAACTTGCAAGATCCTCCTGCCTCAGCCTTCCAACGTGCTGGGTTTATAAGCATGTATCACCACACCGGCTAGGGATCTCGGATCATTTTCTCTCTGCCTTAAAGATCTTTGTTAGAATTTTGTAGTGAGTGTCTGTTGTTAAAACTTTTCATTTGTTGGAAAATGTGCTGGTCTGTTTTGGATTTTTGAGACAGGGTGATGCTGTGTAGCCCAGGCTAGCCTCAAACTCACAGCAGGAGCACTTTAGCTTCCCAAGTACTAGGATTATAGGCATGTACCACCACAACCAGCTGAAAATGTGTCTGTCTGAATTTCATCCTGAAGATAGTTTTTCTCAATGTGTATTCTAGATTAGTAGTACATTTTTTTCATTATAGATCCTATTTCTGTATTTCTACATTTGTTTCTTCTGGTTTTTATTGCTGTTAAAAAAATCTAGAACTAGTGTAATTGCCATTTCTTTGTAGGTAGTAATCTGTTGTTTCTTTGTGGCTAGTTTTATTTATTTATTTATTTATTTATTTAGGTATTGGTGATTGAACTCATGACCTTGCATTTGCCAGACAGTTGCTTATGTCGCTGAGCTAAATCCCTGGCCCTGTGGCTAGTTTTATAATTTTTTGTTTAAGTCTAGTTTTATTTTACTCTCCATGACTCTTAACCTATTTCTCATAGTTTCCATTTTGTGTTGCATTTAGGATAATTAGTGTTGACAAATTGTCTTTTCAACCAGTTTATTAAATTATATTTTTTTCACTTTGTTTTAGTATAGTACCCCCCCTCCTTTTTTTGAGACACGGTCTCATTATGCAGTCCAGACTGGCCATGAACTCTATGTTACCCAGGCTGGCCTTGAACTTGAAGTGATCTTCCTGCCTCAGCCTCCCAAGTGGTAGATTACAGGCATGTGCCACCATGCCCAGCTAGTACCATTTTTTTTTTATTGTGATAAAATATATATGATGCAGAATCTGCCATTGTAGCCATTTTAAAATGTAAAATTTAGTGACAATGTGCCATGGCTAGGGATTTAGCTCAGCAGCATAAGTGCCTGCCTGGCAATAACAAGGTCATGAGTCTGATCCCTGGTACAAAAAACAAAACAAAAAATCAGAACCACACACTGTATTTGTTTTTATTATACTTTATACTTATCATGTGGCATGTTTTCTCCTACCTCACCTCTTGCAAAAAAGGTGGACTATAGTACATATTATTGGTTATTTTTTTTGTTCTTATTTTTGTTTTTGTCTTTTTGAGACAGTTTCACCATGCAGTTCAGGCTGGCCTTGAACTGAGTTTGTAGCCAAATTGGGTGCAAACACATGGTGCTAGGATTACAGCACTTGTGCGCCACCACATCCAGCCATGCATGTATTTTTTTGAATCTTTTTTTTTTTTTTTCCTTTTTTACCTCTTCTCAGCATTGGGATTAAACCCAGGGCCTTCACACTGAGCTGTATCCCTAGCTTTTTTTGTGTGTGTCAGGGATTGAACTCATGACCTTGGGCTTGCCAGGCAGGCGATTGTGCCACTGAGCTAAACCCCCAGCCTTCCCCAGCTTTTTAAATATTATTTAGTTTGTGGTGGAGTCTTGCTCAGTCACTCAGTTGTCCAGACTGGGTTCAAACTTTCAGTCTTTCTGCATCAACCTCCTAAAAGGTTGGGATTAGAGGCAGAATACCACTATATCAGGCTTGATACCATATTTTAAACCTGCATTTCTTGGTGTGTGTATATATAGTTCTGTGCAATATCATTGTACATATAGTTCATTGTAACCACTGTCACAGGTAAGACGAACTGCTTACCCCCTCATTTCCTTTTATCTTATTTATCATGTTTAATTTTTGGTGTTATAAGAATTGTTGCTTCCTGGTTTGAGATGTGAAATGTTCTGACACAGCCTCCCTTGCCACCTGCCATTTGCCATGAAGGCTTTGCCAGAACTCAGTTGATACTGGTGCTATGCTGTTGAATCTCCAAAATGCCTGAATTTTACAGTGCTATCTTCACAGCAAGAGCTTGAAATCCCTGTTCGAGAGAAGAGACAAGATGGCGGACTGGTAGGTAGCAGGAGAGAGACCCTTTCTGAGAGAGACAGCTCAAATGCCAGAATAAAACACTCTGGAGAGACCCAAACAGAGAGAGATAGACTCTCACAACCCAGAAAGACACTAAAGCGCAAAAACCCGCTCAAATAAGAGGTCCTGGGGCTACTATTAGTGAAGATAAGATCAGCGAGCACTGCACCCTGCTGGAGACGCCTGAATTCCGCCTGACCTGAACAAGCCATCCACGCCAAAGCGACTGGCTTGAGCCGCCGGAGCGCGGAGCTGAACAGCCCGGCGTGCAGCTCACCAGGACCGGCACTGCACACGACCCATCCAGAGGCACCGTGAATTCCCACCGCAGCTGCGCTGAAGTCAGAGGTCGGGCAGTCCAGCAGTTCTCGGGGACACGGTGAGTGATGGGAATAAGACCCTCCCACGGGAAAGGGGAAACCGACTGGACGACATGTTGGATTTGGGCAGGACAGCCCTAACTCCATAAGGAAGGGCTTCAGCTGGTTACTCCCCTCGCTGAGCGGATTGGTGGAATCTGCTTGGACTAGGCCACGCCCCTGGTGGGGATCCAGTTACTTCCCTGAGATCAGTGCACACTGATGCAGTGAAGGCCTGCAAAGGTTGACTGGCACAGAAGGGAAGAGGTAGAGTATACTGCCCTTGGGTGAACTCTAATCTCTGATAACCTATTGAAGAGGGCTAAAGCTCCTAACCTGCGCCCTCTAGAGGAGCCTTAAACAACAAGAAAAGGGTCTGGGAATTAAACTGTACACTTGTATGGAAGGAACCAAAAACATGACGAAAGGGAGAAATAAGAAAACACTCCGAGCCCCCAACCCTGAGAACATTGATCCTGGAGAGGTAAATACAAAAGAGACTGAGGGCAGCAAAAATGCAACATCAAACACAGCGTTAGCGGACATAAAGAGATATCTTCAAGACCTCGTAAGCGGGACCAAAACTGAAATATTAATTCAAATTAAACAAGAGATAAGTAGATTAATAAAAGAAAGGCTGGGCACCTCTCAAGAAGACACAGACAGAAGAATAGAGGAACACAAATGGAGAGAAAAATTTAATGAAGAATTCAGAAAAAACCTAGAATTTATGAAGCAGATTCAAAGGGATTATCAGGAAACTAAAGACTCGATAGAAAGCTGGCAAAACTGCTTGAAAGAAACCAAAGAGAGACTATCAAAAATTGAACACAG